>JACXGI010000687.1:58085-121839 GCA_016801175.1 Esox masquinongy
GTAGTGGTGATATAAAGCCATGGTAGTGGTGATATGATTCCTTAGTAGTGGTGATATAAAGCCATGGTAGTGGTGATTTGAATCCCTAGTAGTAGTAGTAATATTAAGCCTTGTAGTAGTAGTAAGATGAAGCCTCGTTGTAGTGATATTAAGTCTTTGATCTATACACCTGTGTGTAGCCCGTGTGCATCTCAGCCCGGGTGTCTGTGTGGCAGTGTGCTGCTGTCACTTCCTGCTGCTGCCAGCCCTCTCCTATCAGTCTGTAGAGGACAGCCTCCAGAGCTCGGACTACAGCCCCCATCAGCACTACCGATGGTTCTGCTGAAATGTCAAAGGTCAAAACTCAGATAAACGCAGACAAACAGCCTCATAATGCTCATAAAGGTTCTGTTTTCAGATGACATCCACAGCATTAACATACAGTATGTTGCGTGTACTGCAGATGTCAGGGGAATCGACTTAAATTCTATTGCTACGCGATTGTTTTGCACCTCCTTAGATTAAATGCAGGCCATGGTACAGCAAAGCAGTGATGTGTATTATCTTTATTGATAATACACATCACAGCAACATGTCCAGCACACTAATCTCTAGTGCACAGATGTCGATATTGGCATCTCAGTGACACGGGCTTACCTTGTGCTTCAGTATTAATGTATGAGTCATTAGGCAAGGCATCACGCTCCAATAGCTCTTTCAACAGACTAAACTTTTTGGGCTCCATGTTCTCCAGAACGTCCTTAAGGAAAACCAAAATCACTAGTTGCACAGCTAAACATAAAATAATAATAATAAATATAGATCCAAGAACGCAACCCGTGCCCACTTTGTTCAGTCTAGTTAACAAAAATAGTTACTTGATTCTAAATAGTAATTAAAGCCATGCATGCTACTTTCTTCAGTGATTTTATGCAGTTTTTCTCATACCTTCAGGTCATCCATCTGTTGGCAGATGTTTTGGTAGAACTCTTGGGTGTCTTTGCGATGCCAGGCCAGCTGGGAAGCCAAATACAAGTTCTGATCTTCTAGCTTGTCGTAGAGCGTTTTCACGTTAAAATCCTCCAGCTCAAATTTCCCAGCTCTGTATCCTTGGGTAGCATTTACGAAAAAATGTATGCACATAAACTCAGAATCAAATATATTCCCTCAGCACATTTACAAACACTTAGAATTTGAACTGGTGTAATGGTGCTCTAATTCCGAGATATACTGTAGAGTCAGAATATACAATGGATCTACGTTGATGTAGACATTCAGAGTTTCAGTGCAGTAGATAGCAGACCCAAACCAGATGGTCGTGCCGGAAGTGTGGATGGGCTCTACCATTGATGTGTAGAGTTTTGGTCAAGACTGTGTGGGAAACTTCAGCTGCTGCAAGATGTACTGATTTGCCTGATGTACAAGACGTGCTGATTTGCCCTAGAAATTTGAATGACTCATCCAAACTAACAGATCTGCCCTAAATTCCAAGGGGTGGAGGTTGGAGGCGTTTCTTGAAGCCGACCGTCACCTCCACCGTTTTGTCTGCGTATCGTTTCAGGTTATTTTGACTGTACCAGGCCACCGGCTGAACGACCTCTCCATGTTACATGCACTGTCAGAGAACAACCTGAATGGTGTCATCTGCAAACTGGAGTAGTCGGAGAGTTGCATCGTTGGAGATGCATTTGTGTGGAGTGAATGGAGAAAGCATTCGGCCTTCTGGGACTACTCTGGGACAGTTTCGATCTACAAGCGCTCAGAGTGCTGAACACTTGATCCATCTGACCACCTACACTGACTCTGCTCAACTGGGCACATATTACACGGACACACATATTCGCCCTTACAAACAGATACACATCAGCACACGCTCAGCCAGTGTTAATATTTATGTAAATACTAGGGTTATTGGCATGGATTCTTTGTTCAGCTGTTTTATGAAACGTCCGTTATTCCCTCTAGCATTGTTCAACAGAAACCTGGAACTAAGAATTGTTTTGTGCGGTTTGTGTATGTTATGGGTATGACCATTACAAACTGGAACTTGTATTTGAACTGGGGAAACACACCAGGAAATAGTCTCTGAAACATGTCCATTGTCAGGAGGCAGGAGCATTGTCATCCGTGACTTGGAGTTGTGTTTAATCCGAAATGGAAATGTCAGAGAAAAATACTCCTCAACCCATTAATCATTTTATTTCAATTTCTCTGATGAGGGGATGGACAAAAATCTTATAAGCATGGTTGGAAAAAGCTGTTTCCCTAACATTGGTTAAGAGGTTAAATGCCAACATAGTTTTAGTACGAGTCAACCAAAACGGTAATCACGTTTTGCAACTTTTCTGTGTCATCTCCTGTGATTGCAGCGTGTGTTTTTAGATGGTCAAACAAATCAAAATCAAATCTAGTAGGGCAAATAACCTTGTAGAATATTCTATCATCGGCTGTTTTGAAATTGCGGTGCAGATTGGGCTTCGCCCATCATGACTATGAACCCATCATGATTAATGCAGTGAGTAATAAGAGCGGGTCACCTCCTCCACGACAGACTGCAGGCTCCTCAGACTCAGCTCCCTCTCCTGCACTCCTGCAGCCCAGAACACCACGGACATCCGCACTAAGGCAAACACATTGGTGAAAGTCAGTCATTGCAGACAGTGGCTTTTCAGAAGGAGTTTCCCGTGAGGGAGTTGATTTGAACGTCAGCGTGATGGGTCAGAGCGGGGGGGTTGATTTAGCGTACCCAATGACTTCACCATCAGGACTTAACGAGTCACACCGCATGGCTGTTGATTTTTAAATATGGGACAAGCTAAAGGGCAAAAATACAATGCAGAGAATACATTATGTGCCATGAGACCCGTCAGTGGAGCCGCTCCCTTCGAACACAATACTCCCCGCCATGACTGTGGTAAGGTCAGATACCAGATAAATGGCTGGGGCACTTCTGAAAGCTCTTAGCTAAACTAATAGAACATAATGGGAGCTAATGGAAGAAGCCAGTATCGATCGGTGGCGTTGGGTCCAGCCAACCTTTTTCCAATGTCGATGTATTCCACTGCAGGGATGGGCTCTCCCAAGCTTCGCCACTTTGGCTTCGGTTTGCCTGGGGAGAGCAGCTTAGCCTGACCAGGCTTCAGAACCAGAGCTGTGGTAGTGAGCACCAGGATGAGCACCAGCAGAACAGTCAGGACACCTACAGCAGAGGAGAGAATTCAAATCCAATTCAAATAACTTTACATTCCTTTGACGGAACTGAAATACGATTTCTACCGACTGAGCGCCGTATGATTGTATGTTTATTTTTTCCTTTTGGCTTTCAGCTTCACTGGTTTAAAGTTACAAGGAATAAACACCAATCCAACTTTCTAGTCTACTCATAACCTCGGATGCCATTATCTCTTTAATACCTAAGCGGCGCAGCCTGTATTCTCATTCCCCTTGCCTGCTCTACAATACCTCCTTCTCTCTTGCTTTATGAAAAACTGCTTTTAAACTAGAATTAATGACATGACAGTGTGAGACAGAGAAGTGAAATGCAGAGAAGAAAATGCATTGTTGTATTACTGTTGGTGGGTGGGAGGGAGACCGCTAGTGATATTTTGGGGAATTGTATTACCATCACACAGTGGTGCCTAGGACCTGGAAACAATGTCACCAACCTCAAGTCATCAAAAAGCTACTTTGTGAGAGTTTTAAACATAGAAGAAATGGCTTCTAAATATGGAACAGGGATCCATTTTGAGAGTTCACCTCACCTATGATGGCACCCCAGTCTGGCAGCAGGTTGAGCTGGTGCTGTTTGATGACCCCATGTCTGACCAGTTGGGACGGGGTCATTGGTTGGAAAACGGCTGCAGTGGGGTCACACTCTGTCCCTCTCTCACTAACCACCACCACCAGACTCCAGTCTGGAACAGCGTTGTCCAGAAACACATACTTCCCCGTGTCAGAGAACACATGGGCAAATCTAATGAAAACAGGTTAGATTTGGTGTACTTTTGAAATATTTCAGTTGCGCCTATCAGATGGGTTAAAATGCAATTTAAAATGTTACTTTCATAAACAATTAGAGAATTCAGATTGTGTTTCGTTTACAGGGTAAATGACTATTGTAATGTTTTAATAAATAATAGAAAAACAAAAGTTATAAGTATTAAAAATTACCCTGTTGTTTTCCCAGAAAGAGTGTCATTTTCAATGCTGACATAAAAGCAATGAATGCATCGGTTTGCTGAAGTAAATCTAATAAAACATTACTGAAGACTAACGGCTACATGTGGGTGCTTCCCTACCTGGTAGAGTTGAACTGAGTCTGTTTCATAAGATGCCCTAGATGCCGGAAGGCCCCAAAGTCCCAGCTAGGGTTGCTATTGAAGAGATGGTCTTTCTGATACACTGGGAAGTGGCTGAGTTGACGGTCTGAATTCAGAATAAATAGTGCCAAGATATGAATGGACATATTTTATTTTTAGGCTTGCGCTACAAATGTTTTCCACCAACATGCTCCAAAAATGCTTGCCAGTAGATTCTAGACAGCTAATTAACTAGAATACTCAAAAGCATTTTGGATGAAACGTCGACACCACAAGGCAAGTCGAAAATATGCAAAATCTTTAAACAAGTAAACCATCCCTTTAAATTAGTGCTGCAGGGAAGATTTTATTTAAAAATTAACCTACCAGTGAAGTTGATAGTGAGCTGGAAGATGAGCATGTCATTAGAGGAGAGGCATGCTATGGGGTTGGGGATACGAGGGAGGGTATTGGAGTAGAGAATTTCTGCCATGGATTCAACATCCCTCTTCTTCCTGTATTCTCTGTCAAGGAATGTGACTGGCTCCGCTACAGGCAAATAGTAACAAATAACGAATTACACACTGCCTGGATTTGAGAAATTCCTTTCATCTGTGTAAAGTGATTTGATGAATTCTAATTACCTGTCAGTGCCATTTCAATAATTGTTTGGTCCATAAGAATCCAGCCGAATACACCTTCAGAACTAAACTGAACAAAGTGGATGTTTCCAATATTCTTCACATGGACATCTGGTCCCAAAACACCAATAATGCTCTACAGAAAAAGGATAGATATCATATGTCAAAAATATCTGATGTGAATTGGAGTAAATGGATCATAATCAATATTGCATTTGTCCGTTAAACAGTAAACCGGTGTGAATGGACATTAATTCGTACAATCATTGGTAGAAAATCCATGTCAATTCAGGAAGTATAAGTTCAATTTCCTTTTTCATCAATGATTCTCATTGAGAAAAAAAGTTAAACTTCCTGAATGTATTGAATTGAAATGGAATTGACCCCAACCCTGAAACAAACTATGTATTTCTTCACCACAGGGATAACTTAATAACAAAACAGCTTTTGTTGTTAAGTTAAATGTGATAACCAATTTTTAGGTTATCACAATGCAGATTCTTTGCAGATTCAATGTTATGCTTTATTGAACGGAAAGTGGTGGAAGATAATTGGTTGAATGAGCAGTGGGACAGATTTGAACCCTATATGTGCAACGGAGGCAGTGACTTAGAGAGCTGGACCACCCAACGCCCCTTAGAGTAAGTATTTGATACTATGTGCATTATTTCCATACTGTGTGTATTCATTAAATCATCTAGAAAACGTAAGAACATTGAATTCCAATTTAATTCTATTCCAAAGATTAGATGTTCTTACAATTTAAATTAAATTACAACAGACTAATTACGATAAAATTCACACATCCCATTACTTTGATTCAAATTGAATGTAATTCAGTGTAAATACTTCATGAGTGAATTCAGGCATCACACTGGAATATCAAATTAAATTTGAACTGACCCCAGCCCGGGTTAAAACACACACTGCACAGAGCAGCTCTGAGGCCACTGAAGACATATTTGGCACAGTCAAGCAGTGGAGGTAAACGCACGGTGATGGCTGCGGTGATTCTTACTCTGCTCCACACTGGGCCTTCCTCCGGTTCTTTGATCCCCACCAGGAGCTGTCCTCCTGGGGAGAGCCTGGCAGTAACATGGGGCAGTCCGGACAGACACGAGCTGTTGCATAGCTCCTCCACTGACACGTAACGCTCACAATGGCAGCTGATGGGAGAATGGCAATTGATGAGACGGAAGTACTGTAGGAAGGATTTATACAATTGGGTACTATGAATTCATATACAGTGTATCTGCTTATACACAAATACGACAGAAGTATAACTGAGCAGATGCTTTAATCTAAACCCACTTACAGTGTAGGGAGTATACAGTACTCACAGTAAGAACGTGTTACCATTGAGAGTTAACCCATAACCATGCCTTCTGTGAATGCCACTAAAGTAACAACTGAGCCACACAGGTTTTGGTAAAAGGCCAATTTACACTTTTGCAAAGTTAATACTGGACTGTAACATAGTTAATTTATTCAGCCAGAGATAGTTTTGAATAAAACAGAAAAAACAACAGATACTGAAGACAGTGGTTGACCGAGGGGACTCACATGCCCATTTCCACATCCAGACTCCCTCCCTGAGGTCCACAGGTGACATTACAGGAGTAGTGAGAGGGGAAGACACACTCTCTGGAGGCAGCTAGACGCACCTGTCCCAACCTACAACGCTGGTTAACCTACAGTACAATATATATATATATATATTCATGCAGTATGTGTGTATCATTCTTCCACTCTGTTCCACCCTATTTAGTACCAGTGTTATTCTCAACGGTTATACATATGGAGATTTTGGGTGTAATAGATCGTAGCTCTGTCCGAGAAACAGAAGATTTTGATCTCGCTAATGTGAATGGATGGCGCACTGACAGGGAATGCTTCTGAAATACGAAGTGTCATGTGCGATTAAGTCTGCATCCAAGCTGACAGATAGAGGTACACCCTACTACAGATACTTCTGCTTCTAACCTCAGGCTGGCAGTCCAGTTTGCTGTCAGAAATTGAGCTCTTGAAGTCCAGTTCGTTGTAGAAGATAAAGCCTGTTCGACACAGACAGGAACCGTCGGAGACTTGAAAAGCACGGTTCTTCCCAACGCAGGTGCAGGAAGAGGCCCCTGTTGTAAAATTCAGGTCAACGTACAAACATGGTCATTAGCTAGCTGTGCATTCAAGCGGTGAAACCTGCTGCTCTTTATGATGCTACTTTAAGCGACATTATCACCCAAGTGGGCACACATGCACACACACACACACACACACACACACATTTTAAAGTCAGAGGATTTGTTCCCGGTCTAATCATGTGAAACGGCAAGAACTTTCACTGATGAAGTACAACTGCTGGTTGAGACCTTGGGGTGCAGCGGCAGAGCTACCACAGGGAAAACAGGCTCTCTGGGCAGCAAGATGGTTGAAGGAGTCCGGTGGGCATGGGTGGCAGTCCTCAGGGCGTCTAGCCATGGAGAGATTACCAAAGGAACCAGGAGGGCAGGCGACCGGATTAGAGGAGCCCATTGGACACACGTGTCCCAGGGGACAAGGGTTGATGTGGTAGTGCTCCGTCCCTATGGGAAGAAAATCTGTGGTTCGGAACTTATTTATGGTTAGAAATGCAGTTGGAATCAATTCCAATAGAAATCCCAATTCACTTCGAGAATTTCAATAATTTTCTAGTTAGGAAATCATAACTGAATAATAATCGGACTAAATCACCTTTATTTGCGAAGTACATTTGCACATACCCAGAATTATAATGCCGGGTGATAGTTGTAGACAACATATATACATAGAGGCTGAATAACATCAAATCTACAGAAAGTTGTACAGTGGATTCGACACAGCAGTATAGAAAATGCAGTTTTTGTTGATGTAAAGGCCGAAATTAAAGACATGTCCATGTCTGACATTTTCACATTTAATAAGAACTCAATAAGCTAAAATAATTAACTTAAAAACTAATTATTTCTTCAAAAAAATGATACAAAATTAATACAGTCAATGCCTTGGTTGCATACAGTACGTTTGCACTCCCCATAACTTATACTTTGTGAAGCACCTTTTGCTTGTATTACATCATTAAATCTGGTTGTACAGGTATCTACCAAACAAGCACACCTGAACTTTGTCATTTTTTTACCAAACTTTTTGTCTATTCATTGTCCCCTCTATCCTGACCAGGCTCTGTCCCCACTATATTTTGGAATTAAAGAAAAATGTATACCTTTGTCCCATCAGACAACATACATTATCCCCTGGCTTTGGGATAAATATACAGATGTTCTTTTTTGTGTTTTTTATCCCACAGCTCAGACTAGCAGAGAATAAACACAATAGTTTCACATTGCAGGGAGTGCCCAGTTCCTGCCAGAAATTCTGCAGCACCTTTATAGTTGCTGCTGGGTTCTTGGTAGCCTCCTACATGACTTTTAACCTTGCCCTGTTATCAATTTTGGATGGACATCCAGATCTTTGCAATGTCCTGGTGGTGCTGTCTTGCCTCCGCTTCTTAATGATTGTTTTCACAGTGTTCCTTGAGATAGTCTATGTAATGCATTGAAGAATATTGATTTGTACCTTTCAACAATAAGATCACATCGATCTTTTATTAGCTACTTGTGGACAATAGTTATCGCTGCATTATGCAACCAAGAAACCTGTAAAGAAATCCTACGGGAAAAGCTGATTTTATTTAGGGCTAATCAGAATCAGCTCAACTGATATCAGGTGATGGCAAATTACCTTTTTACATGATTTGTAAAGTGATTGAGAAGGCAGAGGAAGACAATAATTGTCTGTATTTCCTTTTTGAAATGTTTTAGTTCTAGGTTTTGTATGTTCGTCAATAAAATGCCCTCGGGCCTTGCACCCCTACTCTGCCCGCCTCAGTGACCCTGTCTGTGACCCTGTCTGTGATCTTGCGACCCTGTCTGTGACCCTCTACAATATACAAATGGGTGGTGGTAAGTATACAATGTAAACTGAAACATAAATATGACATACACTACCGTTCAAAAGTTTAGGGTCACTTAGAAATGTTCTAGTTTTTGAAAGAAAATAAAAAATTTGACTATTAAAATAACATCAAATTGATCAGAAATACAGTGTAGACATTGTTAATGTTGTAAATGACTATTGTAGCTGGAAACGTCTGATTGTTAATTAAATATCTTCGTAGGTGTACCCATTATATGCAACCATGAGTCCTGTGTTCCAATGGAACGTTTTGTTTGCAAATCCAAGTTTATCATTTTAAAAAGCTAATTGATCATTAGAAAACCCTTTTGCGATTATGTTAGCACAGCAGAAAACTGTTGTGCTGATTAAAGAAACAATATAACTGGCCTTCTCTAAAACTGGCACAGTCCCTAGCAGAAACAAATTGAGAGTCTACACTTATTCAGAAGTTTAAATATCTATACACAAATTAATGCTTTCGTGAATAGAAGGAAAAAGCGGAAACAATGTCATGACTTGTTTGCTGATATATATATATATATATATATATATATATATATATATATATATATATATATATATATACATAAATAGAATATAATGTTAATATATTACAATTAATATACACATGTGGATTTAATGTAAATATCTATTAGATGGAGGTTGATGAACAAGTGTTTGTGTATATAAGTGCGGCAATTTAGTTTGCAGTTTAATGGTAGGTTGATGTGGTAAGCATCGTGTTATTGGTCTCCATGGGACAGATGGCTGGTTGCTAAGGTGCACAGCATGATGAAAGAAACTGTTCAGATGGCAGGATTTTTAGGTCATAATTGACCTGTATTGCCTGCCTGCTCTTCGCCTGCCAGAGGATCATTTTCAGAACATTTATATTGGAATTCAATACATATATTATTTTATTGCAAAGATAATGGAATTAATGCACCCAGTATAATTACTTTACTGCAGGATTTGTTTGAAAGCATTTCAAAGTCTATTTCTCAAATATTATTATAGCTGGGCTGTTTTAACAGTGACATGATCAGCAGATCATTCTGAGGGAATGGATGAATGGATGGATGAACAGATGGTGGTGGTTGGTTGTATTAATGAAAGTAGAAATAAAGGTTGTAGGCTGCAGATGGTATAGAATATACCAATCAACAGAGGCGTCGCTAGGATCACAATTCATTTGGGACTTAGCCCACCCACCCGCCTCGCCCGGCACAGAAAGTACAGGGTTTTGAATGTACATGAGGACAATTCCGATGTACACACTAGCGTCCTATACGTCTACAATGTCATAATGCGCGATCGGAATTATAGATGAATAGATCAGGGGCTATTTATTTTCTTTGGTCAATTTGAGATCCTGGGCTATTCATAAAAGATCCGGGGCTATAACCCCTGGATCAGTGAAAGTCGGAAGCAACGAATGAGGAGCATCTGATTTGAGAAAGGATTGCTAAACATTGCTAAAAACAGTCACACCAAAACTGAGGCAAAAACCATTAACCTGGAGGGCAGTGGTACCCAGGGGGGCAGCTGAGACAGTGGGGATGGGGTGACAGGCGAGGACGGTAGGTCCCTGCTTCACACAGTACACAGCTGCTGTCCTGGGAGGCACGGGGGCCGCTGGTGTTGACAGGCCTCCAGCCTCCCTCACAGGACAGCATGGTGGAGCTGTTGGAAGGGCAGTAGTAGGGAAATGGGCAGCTGAGGGAAGACAAAGAGTTTTCATTTTCATTTTCATTTTCACAGCAATGTAAATCTCCGATGTGGATTCAGATTGAGAACTAAAATGTTACCACTTCTCGTCACGTCGGAGACCATCATGGGTGTGCCTTAGAGGGGCTGCCAGTGAAATGTTTCGGAGGCCTACTTACACCTGTTGTGGTGTGTTGTAGGTCTGTGATCCCTCTGGACAGACATAGCCTTCAGGACAGATGTCAGGCTCCGCCGTCTGGGGCCCACAGTAGAAACCAGCTTTACACATTCTCTCTGACACCGCACCTACCCAATTTATGCGCGCGCACACACACACAAACACACAAACACACAAACACACACACACACACACACACACACACACATGCTTATGTTTGCATAACAGTCCACATTTTTTCAGATACAAAGCACATGTCACCCTTGCTAGAAGACGCGTGGCAGATGTGTCAAACGTGGACTGTCACCGGGGGTTGTGTT
The DNA here is from genome assembly GCA_016801175.1 of Esox masquinongy. Classification (NCBI taxonomy): domain Eukaryota; kingdom Metazoa; phylum Chordata; class Actinopteri; order Esociformes; family Esocidae; genus Esox; species Esox masquinongy. The sequence continues at coordinate 69,178 of JACXGI010000687.1, forward strand.
CGGCCTTCAACGAGGTCCAGGGGGCCACAATGAAAATGTCCCGCCATCAAAATTTGCTCAAGCGTTCTCTCAACATATTTTCGGGAAATGCAAATGCACCCTGACTAACTGTCAAAAGATTTGAGTGCAAAACATTCCAATCCTTCACGCATGACCACCCACCAGGGGGACAGTGGTACGAGGCTCTACACGGGATGCCAGCGATGTTTGGCTGCCCTGTGGACCTGGGGTCTGGGCAGTAGGTTCCCCCCACACAAGGTTCACATTGGCCGGGAGCTGCGGCCCCTGGCAGAGGCCTCATGGTGCCCGCTGGGCACAGGACGGGAGGACCGGTGCCACTGCACCAGTAACCAGGGGGACAGGGGTAGCCAGAGTAGTCTGTTAGACCTGAATACATTCAAAAACAGACAGAGCAAGCACTTCTGGTGACTCAAAGCCCAATGATTACATTACAGCTTAATTCAACTGTAAAAGCAATTGCTATTCTAATAGTATGCACGTTTATAAGAGGAGAGTAAACAAATTATTTTAGTTACATGTAAATCCACAGGATACCCATTAATGTTGCCTTAAGAAAAATCACATTTTAGATTCCCCATTATGGCTTATTAAACTAATCTAAATGAAGTTTTTTTTCACCCAAAGGACCTTCAGACACAACGAAACTGACAAAACTGACTAGCCAGTGTCCACAGACGCTTTCCATGCCCTTTCAAAAGGCACCGACAGAGACAATAGCGTGGTGCCATATCGTCGAGCGGTTCAGAGTTTCGGTGGCTCGCTCAAGGACACAACAACCTTCCGCTGCCTAGTGATCGCAAGCCGCTGAAGGTAAGAAGGTTCAGCCTGACCTGTAGAGGTACAGTAGGTTCCAGGGGGACAGGGGTGACAGTCCCCCCTGCTGCCGGCCCCGGGGGTGGATCTGTAGGTGAATGACGGACATTCTCTGGGTCCGGCCCCTCCGCCGTAGGCACCAACAGACAGTCCATCGCAGTAGTGACCGACGGGACACAGGTGCAGGACCGGGTCACCTTCAGAGGAGTTCAGGGGAACAGTCAAACTTTTGGTTTCACCGAAAAAGGATTCTGTTTGCCGTGTTGTCACTCCTACCTCGCTTGCACCAATGTTGTGGCGGACATGGAAGGCAATCATCGATAGTGGCGCCTCCAGGAGAGACCCTGATGGTGTTGTCAGGGCAGACTTCTGCCTTCTCTGTACCTTCCGGGCAGTAGAATCCTGATGCAATAAGACATTGAAAACTACCGTTCATCTCCCATTATACTGTACGGACAAGCAAGGCTCCGCTGTAGTCAAGGCCAACAAACGATGAACTTTTGAAATACCATATGAAAAAGAACGGTGCACACGATTGTGTGTTTCAGAAGGGCTAACGAGCTGCCTCCAGAAAACGTCAACGTGCTGTAAGTTTGAAGGGCCTACCTACAGGACAGGGACCAGCACACTGCATTCCCCATTCGCAGTGACTCCAGTTGGAATGAGGCCTCTGGGGTGTGAACCTGGAGCTGCCCGACATGCACAGATACCCAGCGGCACAACGGCCCTGGATCTTACCAGCCCTAAAGTTAAGTTACAGTACATTATTACGTACCATTACCATATCTTTGACTTTCAATTAAATGAATGTATTCCCCTTGGGGAAAATCTGATTTGCATCTATCATCAAAGTGTTGCATTACTCTAGCCTATGTGAAGGGTTGGTCTCCAAGAGACATTTAAAACCACTTTCAATTAAAAATCCCCACTAGTGAAAATGTTTTTTTTTTCTCTCTGAGAATGTCTGGGAAACTAGTCAGAAAGTGTATAGATACCAAGGCAACAACGACACCTGGTTACATACAGTACATGTCTTAATAAAGCAAGTGTCTAACAATGTCTTTGAAAAGATGAAGAGGACTGTGGTGTACCTGCAGAACCACCCTGGGGGGCAGGGGAGACACTCCCTCTCGTCCTGTAGACCCCCCAGGTCAGTAGTGGTGAACGTACCATTGGGGCACTTCTGAGGAACCATAGTGCCTGGCAAAAACAAATGTGGTAGTAGTTTAACAGTATGACAAGGTTGCATACATGAAGTTGATGTTGCTGTTTTGGTCTGCTAATGCCTACAAACCAAGATCAGGTCCTAGTTTCATTTTATTTATTTCATTTATTTAACCTTTATTTGTACTGGGAAATCAAGCTGAGAACAAGGTCTTTCTTACAGTTAAGCACCGCGTTACAACAATGTAAAAAGAAGTACTGTATAGAGAGAGAGAGAGAGAGAGAGAGAGAGAGAGGAAATACACACATTGAGGAATGCAATCATAGTTAATGGTAAAAAAGTCATTTATCAGACATAAGAACGGGTGATGGCCAAACGAGGCTCCATTAGCATTATTTTAGCAGCAGGATATTATGCTGGCAGCACTCAGATTTTCTTTATCAGAATAAAAGCCATCATTGAAATTTATAAGGCAATATAGTTAACAGTCTAGTCTGTAATAAAGAACAGACAAAAACAACATTGGAACAGACATTAATCAGAAAATGACAGACTAGATTGACAGACTAGACTGTTAACTATATTGCCTTATATATTTTAATGATGGCTTTTATTTTGAAAAAAGAAATCCTAGTTAGCACGGCTGGCATAACATCCTGCTGCTAGAATAATGGTAATGAAGCCTCAAATGGCCGTCACTAATGTGAACTGCCTCATAGACTGAAAACCAGAACCCTGGTCATACATGCCAGTATGACTCCTGGGGTTTACATCTTGGTCCCACAGCTCTTCCCGTTAAAGTCATGTACTCAGTAAAACCCTGTGGCTGTGTATAGTCAGTAAAACCCCGTGGCTGTGTACAGTCAGTAAAACCCTGTGGCTGTATAGCGCATAGCAGTGTACCTGCTGGGCAGTAGGAGTGAGGGGGACAGGGCCTGGGCTCTCCCACGATGGCCTCTTCACAGTAGAAGCCTGGACGGCAGGGGATGCAGGACTCAGAGCCTGGGTTAGGCTGGTACTCCCCCGTAGGACAGGGCAGGGCCAGGGGAGAGCCCTCTGGACAGTAGTGACCCTGGGAGGGGGAAATGTTCTCAGTACAAGAACCCTTTTAAATAGACGAGGTGACCGTGTTCCCTTGAAGGTGTTTTGGGTGACAAGGTTTGGTGTAACGGGTCAAAGGTCAGACTCTGGGCCACACATGCCCCCCCCCCCCCCCGCGGCAGTTGGCCTCGGCTCAGCAGTCTGTACACCTCCTCTCTGTCTCCCTCTACTTTTATGTACAGGACCGTGTAGAGGACTGTCAGTCCATCCCATCCATTAGCATCAATAACAGCACGAGACCTCGGAAAAGAAACACCTCGGAATTATTTCAAAACACTGACATGTCTCAACCACAAGATAAAACACGTCCCACTTTCCATACTGCCTGTTGAGCTGACCGCTGAGGTGACCGTTTGACCTGACCGCTGAGTCTGTAACACTCTAGCTCCACACTGAGAGGAGTGAGTGACGCGGGACAGGACATACCTTAGAGCAAAGGAAGGCAAAGGGCGTGGTGGAGGAGAAGTCAAACGGGCAGTAGAAACCAGGTGCACAGAGGCCCGTGGGTGAGGCCAGGCCCTCACTGGAACAGAAGTGCCCTGGGGGACAAGGGAAGCAGCTGTCTATGGACAACCCACCTGTTGGATAACAGGAAGAAAAGACATGCACATGAATTCAGTGTTATTCAGATCAGATTGGACAGTTCAGCCGCCAGAGCCAGGGAGCGTTCTGGTCACTGTTGACTGGATAAAGGCAACGCTGTTTTATTTTTAGGAACATGTATCATGCTCCACTACAGGGCAACTATGCACGGTATGTATGTGTGTGTGTCCACGCCGCTCCGTTGTTTCCACTTAACGTGTCTAATACAAAAACACCACAAAGGAAAGCTGGGATTCAATCAACACAGACTAACAAACTGCAATTCCCAGATGTGCACTGAGATTGTGATGTCAGGATTGGATACATAACCCTCAAAATGAAGTGGAGTAGAAGGCTTGTTAATCTGCGCTGGTTAAATCGCAGCCAGAATAAATGTAATGTTGATACCGGTGTGGTTTCGGATGCTGCCTGCTGGACACGGCAGAGGGGAGAGGGTTCCTGGGAGACAATAGTGCCCCACGGGGCAGGGCCCATTCCTGGGGAAGGAGGCTGAGCTCTGAGGAGCTGGACCTGGGGCTCCACCCTGGCAGAAATAGCCCTGCTGGCACTGGCCTGGATAAACCACACACACACACACACACACACACACACACACAGACACAGACAGATAGGCGCGTACGCACACACACACATAGTTATGTTGTTGTTTTTACAGCCCATGTTCTTTGAAATACAACACACTTGTCACTGCTGTCTGTGTAGTGTGTTTCCATGCAAACAACCTAATCTGCTTCTATGTGAGTGAACTGTGAGGGTAATTTAGATTAAATATCAAATCACTATCTGTCAAGCAACAGTCAGTTTTTCAACCACAGCACATTGTAGAGCCAGAAGGAGTTGAACCCGACAGTGTTTAGAGTGCTGTTACACCTTGTGGTGTTGTAGTGCCTGGGGAGCTGCAGTAGAGCCCAGGGGGGCAGGGCCTGCACGCAGATGGGGAGTGTGCTCCGGTCTGGTCGCCGAGGGTCCCAACGGGACAGGGCAAGGGTAAAACACACCCCGCAGGGCAGAAATGGCCTGCATGCAAGGAGACAAAAGCAAACTATTAAGGAAATCCAAGCGTGGACTAGTGCCTCTAGTGTTTCTCCATGACAGAAAAACTATTGATCTAACAGAATTAAAGCTACGTTACATTACCTTCTCCAACATTACAATATTATTATTTGTAGAACCTCACCAGCCGGACAGAGAGGGGGCTCCCGTGTGGCCGAGGAGGAACACACGGTACCATTAGGACAGGTGAGGCAGCGGGCAGAGCCGGGCACCGGGCTGTAGGTGCCAGGCTCACAGGGCACCTCTACAGCTGTGCCAGCGGGACAGTAATGCCCCGCCGGGCACATGTAGCCATGGCGACCACCGAAGGGACGGAAACTGGTGCTCCCCTCAAGACAGACGTACCTGAGTGATGACAGAGTCAGACCGCAGACCGCAGATCAACAGATCAACAGATCAACAGATACCCTTGTAGACAGGGAACGCTTAGCTCAATCCGCAAAACGTGACCGGCTTGTTTGAGTCCGTTCTCTCTCAACAGTGAGCTCAAAAAGCGTGAAAAGACAGGGACTAAGGATGCTTTTTTCGAAGTCATTATTTTTCGCAAATTTCCAGGTCAGTGGAGAGATAAATTGCCAGATAAACAACCTAAATTGTATCGGTTTTAGTGGCCTTTCGGTCTGGCTTTAGCCAGGGGCTTCTCATTAGGGGGCGAGCAGCATGCGCTTGTATTACCCAGAGCTACATGGTGCGGCATCAGAGGACAGCGCCAACGCAGGCCTGTCACAGAAGTGCCCTCGAGGACAAGACTGGCACTCCTCTATGCTCCTCAGGCCTGGGGAGCTGGAGAGAGTGCCCGGGGGGCATGGAAGAGGGTAGCCAGTTCCAGCTGGACAGTAATAACCACGGGGGCACAAATTATTACTCGTAGAATTTCCCTGAAAAACAAAACAATGAAGTAATACATCAATTCCTTGTGTCCTGTTAGAGCAACTGTGAATCTCATTGCGCGGAGACGTTGCCGGGAGTTGTAATGTTTTATCGGTAAGCATCTGTAGGCAACTGTACTTAGGGTATGGCATGCACAGAAATTGGAAACACATTGCGGGACACCCACAGTGTTACTAGAAAAAGTACCTTGTATTCAGTAGCATTTGGGCTGATGGCCCCAGGAGGACAGTGGTACCCAGCCTGGCAAGGCCCTGTCGGCTGGGAGAGCCCAGGGAGGGCACAGAACATTCCTGAGGAAACAGACGCTACATTTCAATATTTCAAGTGCACTAAGCTGGATCAGAGCCACAAAGGGATAATAAAATGGATAATGTCATTTGAAACCGTTCACACACTCTCTCTTGTATTAGGGTTGGTCACACTGTGTTTTACACAATACTGTTGTTTCCCGCATAAATGCCTGCTGGAGTCATCCCAGAAGCAGGTGTAAAGAAGCATGGGAAGGATTTCTGGAAAACTGTGCAACTCAGGTAAAGTTACACATTAATGTGCGGCTCACCTGCAGGGCATGGCAGACAGTGATCCAGACTGGTGGCTCCTAGCTGGCCCTGCACTGTGCCAGGAGGACAGGGTATCCCTGCGCACACGTCCAACCCAGGAGGACAGTAGTGACCCAGAGGACAGATCACAGGCTGTACCAGCCCTTCTCCTGTTCCACATGTAACATGAGAAACACTGTACAGAATCTTACGACGCACGGTGGTGGAGTCTGGAAAGTCTACAATCTATATTCATCCATAGCTATGTCAATGAAGCTTTTTACAAGAACAAGAACAAGAAGGATTCTTTGTTATTGTTTTAACTGCTGATTCCATCTTTATTTACAGTTAAGTCCGGAAATAATTGGACACTGACACATATTTTGTTATTTTGGCTGTTTACCAAAATAAATTCAAGTTACAATTAAATAGTGAATATGGACTTAATGTGTCTCAGCTTTAATTTGAGGGTATTCACATCCAAATTGGAGGAAGTGTTTAGGAATTACAGCTCTTTAATATGTAGCCCCCTCTTTTTCAAGGGACCAAAAGTAATTGGACAATTGACACAAAAGCTGTTTCATGGACAGGTGTGGGCTATTCCTTTATTGTTTCTTTATCAATTAATCAGGTAAAAGGTCTGGAGTTGATTCCGGGTGTGGGATTCACATTTGGAAACTGTTGCTGTGAACCCACAATATGCGGTCAAAGGAGCTCTCAATGCAAGTGAAACAGGCCATCGTTAGGCTGCAAAAAAAAAAATATTCCGCCACGGAGATAGCAGGAACATTAGGAGTGGCCAAATCAACAGTTTGATACATTCTGAGAAAAGAACGCACTGGTGAGCTCTGCAACACAAAAAAACCTGGTCGTCCATGGAAGACAACATTGGTGGATGATCGTAGGATCCTTTACATGGTAAAGAAAAACCCCTTCACAACATCCAGCCAAGTGAAGAACACTCTCCAGGAGGTAGGCATATCATTATCCAAGTATACCAGAAAGAGAAGACTTCACAAGAGCAAATACAGAGGGTTCACCACAAGGTGCAAACCATTCATACTGTAAGCCTCCAGAATAGAAAGGCCAGATTAGACTTCGCCAAAAAACATCTAAAAGAGCCAGCCTAGTTCTGGAACAGCATTCTTTGGACAGATGAAACTAAGATCAACCTGTATCAGAATGATGGAAAGAAAAAATGGAGAAGGCTTGGAACGGCTCCTGAACCGAAGCATACCACATCATCTGTAAAACATGGTGGAGGCAGTGTGATGGCATGGCCATGCATGGCTTCCAATGGCACTGTGTCACTAGTGTTCATTGATGATGTGACAGAAGACAGAAGCAGCCGGATGAATTCTGTCAACCACCTGATCTCAACCCGATCGAGCATGCATTTCACTTGCTGAAGACAAAACTTAAGGCAGAAAGACCCACGAACAAACAACAACTGAAGACAGCTGCAGTAAAGGCCTGGCAAAGCATTACAAAGGAGAAAACCCAGCGTTTGGTGATGTCCATGTGTTCCAGACTTCAAGCAGTCATTGCCTGCAAAGGATTCTTGACAAAGTATTAAAAATTAACATCTTATTTATGACTGTGTTAAGTTGTCCAATTACATTTGAGCCCCTGAAATAAGGGGACTGTGTACGAAAATGGCTGCAATTCCGAAACCTTTCATATGATATTTTTGTTCAACCCCTTGAATTAAAGCTGAAAGTCTGCACTTCAATCATATCTCAGTTGTTTCATTTCAAATCCATTGTGGTCGTGTACCAAGCCAAAATTATGAAACTTGTGTCAGTGTCCAAATATTTCCGGACCTATCTGTAAGTTTTTAAATTCCGCTAAGTGTTTCCCACAAATCCTCTCACCCACCCTGACAGTAGTATCCGGCAGGACATATGGTACAGTTGTCCTGGTGGCTGTTGCCTCCCGCTGGACTGTGTGTCCCAGCGGGGCAGGGTAAGGGTGTCCAGGTTTCCCCTGGACAGAAGTAGCCTGCTGGACACATGGCCTCCTCAGGACTGCTGGAGCCCCAGTCACAGTAAAACCCCGGGGAACAAGCACCTACAATACACTTTCCATCATTAACATGAGCTACCCCTTCTTTTACATTTTGTAGAAAGATGTTCGGCATTGTTACGCATTACTGGATAGAGACAGTGGGTAGAGAGTTGTGGGGAAATGAACAACAAGTCGGAACCAAACCCATGCTGCTGCTATATATGTCATGTGCATTGTTGGCAGGGCTTTAGGCTAAAAGTAAGTTGTTTGTTTAATTGTGATTCACTGAAACATGGACAACTAAGCATTGCTTTCAGTTATGAAATAATTGGAACCGCCTCTTCTCACCAAACAAATTAGCAAAGCACTCGCTTTATCTGTTGTTTTCTTAAACTTTTTCTAAACCCTAATCCTAACCTTTACCATTCAGAATCTACACCAAAACAACATTTGGGTTTATTTGGGGAGTTCCTCTGTACTAGACCTGCTCTGAGTCCCAGTTGGCAGTATGCTCCGGGGGGACACAGCGACCCTGTCTTGTTGTCAGTGGGGTTGGGGACTGTGGCCCTGGAAACACAGAGGAACCCAGAGGAACACGGCCCAGTTGGCACAACTAGACCTTCAGATCCACAGAACTGCCCTGCAGGACACAGCAAGCACTCGCCTGCCACAACAGAGAGAGGAAGGGCTCTCAAAAAACAAAGTGTAAGGCTGTAATCACATGGCCGGGGCGGCATTACATTCACAAAAGTAAAGGCATTTTAATTTTTACATTAACCCTCCTGTTATGTTTTGGGTCAAATTGACCCATTTTAAAGTTAGAAAATCTAAATAAAATAGTTAAAAATATTTTTTTGGTATGAAACTTCTTCTGCTTGGCTTAATAAGTGTAATCAACATACAAAATGAAAATGTTTCATTTCACATATTTACACCCCCCCCCCCTGCATGTTTATATTACATAAATACTGTTTGGGTCAATTTGACCCGACAGTAAAAGTTGAGGCTAAAAGGGTCAGAAGTGTCAAATACTATTTGTTTCCTTGCAACTGAGATATAAGTCCCTCATGTTCTGTGTAGATGCACACACATGCACCGTGTTCATTTCCACCTATTAATGTTTGTGTATTTCTGGTTCTAAACATTGTACAGTGTTTACTATCACAATGTGATGACATGTCACTTGTGTGTTGTGGAGACTCACAGACACATTTACATTGCTGTTTATATTGCTAATTTTGTTGTTTTGTTATTTTGTTCATTTATGGTTCAAAAAGTGTGTAAATAAAGTTTACTTTCAATACAAATCCTCATGACTCTTTTGTTTTGATTGAAGTCAGCGGGTCACTTTCACCCTGTACAGAAGAGGTGTCTCCTGGTAATTTATCAACATCACTCCATAAAAAGACATTTAAAAATGTAAAATAAAATGTAACAAAAATCAATGTCATGTAAAACATTTGTATTTTATATGTAGGTCTTTCCAAAATACATTAAAAAAGTTTAAACATGCATTTTTTATGAAGAACTAGTGAATTATCCTCATTGAACCATGATCTGTGAGAGGTTAAGAACACCACTGCACTAAATATGGATTGAAATGGTTAGTAATGGAGTTAATAATGAGATACCAACAATGTTTATTGGGATTTTTTGGTTTCTGACACTTTTGAATAATTAAACATGCCCCGGGTCAAAGTGACCCAGGAACATCATTGCTGTTCCTGGGAAACGAACATAACAGGAGGGTTAATTGACTTCTCGGAAAGACTTCTTTCCAAACGTCATGGATTCCAACATTTAAAGCGAACAGTAAGCATATCTAACCAGGAAAAGCTATGCTACATACATCTTGTTTTTTCTAATTTTGCCCTCTCTCTAAATATGGTATTTGATTTCTCACCCAGTGAAGTGAGGCCCAGACTTGAGCTGTAGGTGCCTTTGGGGCAGGGGTAGGGTTGGCTGAATGGGCTCTCTCTGGGGCAGACGTAGCCAGCTGGGCAGCGCAGAGGGATGATGGGGCCTCTGTCTGTGCCACTCGTGGTGGCAGCCGGGCAGTGAAAACCTGGGGGACAGGGTTTACACTGCGTCTGCCCCACCAAGTCCTGGAACCAGCCTAATACAAACCATTGAGAAGAGATGGAAGAGATTCAGTACAGCGTACAGTATGGATTGATAGTGCAGATGACCACCGCAGAGATATTTACAGAGAGATACCATTTCTTTCCAAACACCATATCATTTTCTGACTTGAAATGATGCATTCCGGGTCTTATAGCTTTATGTTAGACGGCTCCTAAGAGCAGTGGGTCATTGAACTACCATCAGGACAGGCCTTGCAGTCGTCCCTGGTCTTCCCTCCGGTGTCATTGTTGTGGGTGCCAGCGGGGCAGGGGGTGGGCACACCGCTACCCCTCTCACAGTAGTGGCCTGGGTGACAAGGCCCACCGAACCAACCGGGCATGGGGTCAGCCTCCTGGGATCCTTCTAAACAGTAGAAACCTACCCACACGTGTGTAAAAAAAAAAAAACACGTCAAATCAAGGGTGTCTACATTCTAAACACCTGAAACCACACGCCGTGTACGGAACGTATCGATACACAACACAGTCGTGTCACTGTTCAGATATATAGCGTTCAATATAATCATGAACAGATCTCCTTCAGACGGGAAACGTGGATTGAATTTAGTGAAAATGCCAAAACACATTGTTAAATAATCCTTCACCAGGCAGACAGGCGTCTGTCACAGCTGAAAGGCCCAGCTGAGCGCAGTAGAACCCAGGACGGCATCTCTGGCACTGAGAGGGCTCTGTTAGTCCACTTAGTTCACTGCAAAACATATTCCACCAAACATTAAAGCGTTAATCTGCCGTTAAAACAACAACAACAAAGAGGCTGGTAACCGCGCCCCTGTCTACTGCCTGGACAAATTCAATTAATGAATAGTGTAACTGCATTCCATTATAATTACATTGGTCTTTGTTTTATATCTCCTGGTTTGATCTGTGGCTGTTAAAATGTTTGACTTTGGATCTAAATGGGTTAAATGCTATGAATGGAATGAACATGCCTTATCTCTGTCTCTGATCATGTTCTGCTCTTCATTAAAAGGTTGAATTAACAATTGCCTTTCTTAGGCGTTCATGCTCCTGGCCTTGAAGGCAACTCTTTGTTCATGCTCTATCTTGTCTGAAGGTCTTGGTTACTGATGCTTGGTTAATTAATGCCTTGTAATGTACGCTGTATGACTTGTTTAATCTAATCAATCATTTTACATTGTTATTGAACATTACTTGAGTCGACATTCTCTTCATAGACAAACATATAAATTGGATAAATTTTTTTACAGCAATATGAAGTGAAACATATGTTAATGAGTGCCTGGATATGACACTCGGTGGGTACCTGAATGTGCCTTTAGGACAGGGCACTGGGGCTGAGCTCCCAGCAGGACAGTAGTACCCAGGTGGACACGGAGCTCCAGTTATGTTGTCTGAGGGAGATGGTAGAGAGGCACCCCCAAGACAAACAAACCCTGCACTGCACTGACCACTGGGGGAAATATTTCCTTCAGAGACATTCAGATAAACCATGAGATTTAAGGTCAAACAACATGATCACTGGGAACTAAACAGCCTACCTATTCATAATATAGAGCCAACATATTCATAACATAGAGACTTCCTATTCATAATATAGAGCATATATATTCATAACATAGAGACTACCTATTCATAATATAGAGCCTACATATATTAAAAAACAGCCTACCTATTCATAATATAGAGCCTACCTATTCATAATATATAGCCTACATATTTATAATATATAGCCTACATGTTTATAACATAGAGCCTACCTATTCATAATATAGAGCCTACATATTCATAATATATAGCCTACATATTCATAATACAGAGCCTACATATTTATAACATAGAGCCTACCTATTCATAATATAGAGCCTACCTATTCATAATATATAGCCTACCTATTCACAATATAGAGCCTACATATTTATAACATAGAGCCTACCTATTCATAATATAGAGCCTACCTGTTCCTTTACAGTACATTCCAGGTTCACACAAAGAGCACTGTGATTCTTCAGCCAATCCTGAGAGGTTTCCATACGTCCCAGTTGGACACGGATGAGGATTGGCTGATCCAAAGGGACAATAGAATCCTCTTTCACATGGCACTGCATGTGTCATTCCTTGAGGCATGGCGAAACAAAAAAGGTAGTCATTGTTAACTGTTAAAATAGAAGACCTTTAAGGTCAGCAGTTTTGTCGGCAAAATGCATTAAAGAAGCCCAGCCTGAAAGACCAAGTACAGCAACAGTGGATAGGAAGAACTAGAAGCAAGCACATAGCAAAAAACAATGAGTAACCAGGCTATGAGGGTGTGTCAGACCTCTTCACACTGACCATTAAAAGTTCTCTTTCAAGACAAATATTTAGAAAAACTATGGGTTATAAGCCAAACAACATCACTGTGAACTCAAATTAAGTGTTAGTGTTAAATAGACAGTACACTGTCTAGCATCAATCCTGACTAATTATTTAAAAAACAGAGAGAAATACGGAATATTTTCAATATAAATGTGATTTGCATACAGATCATCTGCTGTGAACATAATATTTTGATTTCTTACATATTCTATGTCTTTTTAGATGGGAGGTTTATCTTCCTGTTTAACAGCTTTGTGTGGATTTGGGAGAATAAAGAGGATTTAACAGGGAACTGCAAATGTGTTTTGTTTGATTGTTTTATTTAATATATCGGTACCCTCTCTTGTTATTAAGACATTAATATGAAATATATATATTTCTTATTATTTATACATAAGGGGTAATCATACCTTTTTGAAGACAGTAGAAGCCAGAAGGACATGTTTCACAGTGGTCTTGACCCTTGCTGGGCTGGTAACTACCTGGGACACAGACTGACTCTCTCACACTGCCCTGAAACATCACCAACACATGACATTTGACTACGATCTATACAATAATAAAACGAGACGAGAAACCACTGTAAAACCATGCTTTGCCAGTACAGTATGGTTATTGTAAATGAGCCACACTGTACAAGATGCCCTGAGGACATCAACACTAACCTCTTCACAAAAATGACCAACTCCACACACATGGTGCTCTGGTCTGTCAGTGTTCTGACCTCCTGGACAGAAGTAGCCGGAAGCACACAGGCCGCTAGGTTTGGCCAAGCCCGTCTGACCGCAGTAACGGCCAGCGGGGCAAGGATGACATTCATCCACAGTGGATCCACCTGAATGTCCTAACAACGCAGAAGCACAGTGGAATGTTATTCCAGTCAGCGGGCATTGGAAAATCCCATTACAGACTGACATTAAAGCGTCTCAGCGTTAGTACATTAATTATAATATAATTTGAACTAGCCCATCCAAAGCAGATGCAGTTGTGACTCATCCACTTTGTCAAAGTAGCCAGGGGAAGCAAGCCTTCAAAATAAACTGAGCTTTCAGCGCCAGTAAACACTCTGTGGCCTTAAAGAGACAGTAATATATTACATGTACTGTATGTGTGAGGACAGTGGGGCTACAGTACGTTCAGTAAGCATGAAAAGGAAAAAAACCTGTCAGTAACTGAGAGGGTTTGGGTTAGGGTTCGCATCGATTAGGGTTAGGGTTAGGGTTACGTGGGTTGCATCGAATAGGCTGCTGCCTATACAACTCAGATATTACTGGGACTAAGCTAGCGTTTTTGCGTCTTACTCTTCAGGGTTCCAGGGGGGCAGGGTAAAGGCAGAGTCATGCCCTGGGGGCAGTAGTACCCAGGCAGGCAAGGTGTGGCGTGAGGGTCCGTGGAACCCCTGGGGCAGAAGTGGCCTAGGGCACAGGGGCCACTAGGGGCTTCTAGTCCAGTCTCACCACAGTAGGAACCAGCGTCACAAGGACGAGGGTAGGCCGATCCCATCGGACAGTAGAAACCTGGAGGACAGACATAACGTTTGGTGAGATAGCTACCATAAAATAGGCGGAAAATGAATCTACTACTAATGTAAAGCACATTTTATAGAACCAACAGAACTTGACAAGTGTCTAGGAGGCCCCATAGGCAATGCAAATTGGACAGCATCACCCTGGAAAGAATAGGAGACCCCCTCAGGCAGAGTGAGCGGCAAAGCTAATTGAAGTCATCAGGTGAGTGAGAATGACCTCACACGTTTTTACCCACATGACTTCCTGGTTGGAAGAGTGCAGAGAGAAAATGAAACGGTTGCTGCGTTCTACAGGTCTATAGTCTTTTGGGCAATGAGACAGGGCCATAGAAACAATTGGAAATGACGAAATTGGAGTTGAGATAAAAAGAAGGTAAAAAAACCAAAGCAATTTTACGAGAGTTCATATAGCAGTCAAAGCATACCTCTGGGACAAATATCGCCTTTGAAGTTAGCACATTTATTATGTGGGATACTGAGATGAGGTGTGGTGTTGGCCAGTGCATGATCTGACCACGGCCTGGTTACCATTTCGAACCAGCCTCCATTCCCATCTTAAAAACACCATGACACAACAAAAATGCCCAAGTTATAATCTTCAACTGTAATTAAATTGCATCTGGCTCTAACACCTAAAGAGTCTATCTAAAAACATACCAAAACAAAATGTTATTGTGTGCTGAGTGTGTGTGCGCACGCTGAGTGATGAGTGTGTGCGTGCTGAGTGGTGCATGTCTTGCGTGCTCAGTGGTGCATGTCTTGCGTGCTGAGTGGTGAATGTCTTGCGTGCTGAGTGGTGCATGTCTTGCGTGCTGAGTGGTGAATGTCTTGCGTGCTGAGTGGTGCATGTCTTGCGTGCTGAGTGGTGCATGTCTTGCGTGCTGAGTGTGTGTTTGTGTGCTGGACAGCCGACAGACAGTCTATCTATAGAATACAGAGCCCATGGCTACTTGAGTCACCGTTGTTCTGTGGGAAGGTAGTGTTGTGTGGCCCGGAACAAAAGTGTTGGCCGGCAGGATGGAGCCCCATCACGCCACAAAGGCAGCTGAGCTGGGTGGAGTTTGCCTGGGGTGAACCACTGTCTGCACCACCCGTACAGTAGAAGCCCGGGGAGCAAGGACCTACAGACGAGTACGGAATTAACATACACATAAAAGGGACAAAAACAAAAGTATGCAAAACACAAATTTACGTGATACATTATTTTGTGGTAGGATCAGGTCAGGGCCCTGGTTTGATCAGTTGGTCTGACCAAGAAAAACTCCTAAAAAGGGCCTAGTGAAATGATCCGGACAACAGCGAGTACTTCCACACCTGTGGGCTGCGAGGAGCCTGGGTTGAGGCAGAACCTCCCTGGGGGACAGGGGTGGCAGCAAGAAGGGGATGTGGCGCCCCTCTCTGGAAGGTAATTACCCACTGGACAGGGCCTGGGCCACCAACTACCCTCTGGGCAGTAGTGTCCCAAGGGGCAGACATCCCCAAAGTTCTTAGAGACCGGGGCAGGATCAGTAGCTCCACCGGAACAGAAGTGGCCTTTTAGACACACAGGAAGTATGATAAAGACCAGCTGCGCAATGCAAAAAGAAACCAACACCTATGAAAATGGATGACAACAATAGAACCAAATCCAGAGCACAATGACTGAAGCCATACTATTTAAAATGCTACTGACATGATGTTAACTATGACAATGACTGAAGTCATACTATTTAAAATGCTACTGACATGGTGTTAACTATGACAATGACTGAAGTCATACTATTTAAAATGCTACTGACATGGTGTTAAATATGACAATGACTGAAGTCATACTATTTAAAATGCTACTGACATGATGTTAACTATGAACCACATGGAACCTGGAGAAAGAATTGTCAGTCTGAACAAAGTCCGATATTACATAGATATTTTATTCTAGAGAGTCTGACCGGACGAGCAGGGCCCTGAGGGTGAGGTCAAAGCACTCCTGTTGCAGAAGAACCCAGGAGGGCATGGGGAACAGTCTGTTTGAGACGACTTCCCCTCAACTGGACTCAAGGTACCAGCAGGGCATGGTTCTGGGAGGCCCGATCCCTCCACACAGTAAAAACCTGGAACAGAAGAGTAAAGAATAAAGCTAGCTGGAACGCCCTTTCTTTAGGAAAGAGTAACTTTCCCAGTTATGACCTAATAGCTATGTTAAAAGCACTAAATAGATATTGCTAGGATATTTCAAGCCCAATCCTAGCATGGTCCCAGATTGTTCTTCGCCGTCTTGTCAGCACCGTGACGATGACCACATGAATAAAGCACAAACAGAACTAAGATCAGGCTAGCAAAATCCTAACTTAGGGGATGGACCTTACATTTAGGACATAGGCTGGATAGCACAGAATACTGTGCTAATGTGTCATGCATCATACAGACATATAGGGGAGAAAGGGCGAAGTAGAGAGGGTTACCTGGCGGACAGGTAGTGCATGTCGACTGACCAGTCAAAGACTGATAGGTGCCAGGGGCACAGGGGACAGGCACAGCACTTCCATGCGGGCACAAATGACCAGACGGGCACCGACATTCTGGACACAGAGCAAGAAAACAGGAAACAAAATCAAACGTTATGAATATTCAGTAAGGTGTTAGAGAACGCTGTTGGATAATTTAGCCCCTGCTGGGAGACCCTGTGGACAGCAGGGGAATGTGGACCAAGGCTTAACAGCAGATACAATGGCTATGGTAGTATGGATGGGTTTCTCCTGTCATTAATGGGTGTTATTCATGAACAGCAGTTCTGCTCTGAGACTCCTGCTCTCTCTCCTACTTGGGAGAAAATGAATCCAGTGAAATAGAGAGTGTTTTGCATAATGCACAATCGACATAACACAGACACTAGACAAATGAAAAAAGGAAGCGGTTTTCTCATTTATTGTCCTTTGGTCGGCACCTCAGTGCACAGACTGTAGTTATTTATTTATCTGCTCTGAATGCTCTGTTTGCGGTAGCCAACTGTCTAATCCCTTGTCATCATGCACTTTTAGAATTATTGGTGATTTGAGGAACCCTGGAGATCCTCAATGAACCCTTGGAGTTCCTCGAGGAACCGTTGCTAATTAATGTAACACATTTGCACCTTTGATAGTTTTAAGGGGTTTTTGTAGGAACCTTTAATGGCACATCTTCAGGGTGAATACTATAGTTTTGTAGCTCCAATGAGGCTAACAGAGATGTTTGAATTCCTCAAGAACCTTTGCGAATTCCAAATTGAAATAGTTTAGGACTAAGGCTACAAACAATGTTACTACAAACATATTTACACTAACATATGGTAAGTACAGTTATAGGAAACATTTTCTGCTTGCTTCCAATAAGTCATGCCTCCAATCAATTAGGTTGTCCCCTCAACAAAGTTCTATTAAAAAGATTCAATATTAAAACCTCCCATTTAAAAAAGTGCTGTAAAAATGTTGTAAACTTTACACAGGGGTTCCTTAATGACCCTTCTCAGAGGTGTACTGTGCCTCAGTAAACCTTATTAAACTGGATAAGTCCTGCCAACGTGAAAAATGTGACATCCCAAAAAGATTATTTCAGACACCTTCATCTCTAAGAGTGTTGCCTGAGTGTTGTAATACTATGGCGCCAACAGCTCTATGTTGCTCCTCTTGTTGTCGTGCCAACAGTTTCTGATAACATTCCAAACAAATAGTCGAAACAAATGACTTGATTTCCACGATTCTCCCACCCCTTGGCTTTCTCTACATTGGTGATGACTAACGGATAAGCACATAATGACTGCATAACAAACGGTACCCTAAGCCCTATGTAGTGCACCCCTTCTGCCCCGAGCCCAGCGGGAATGCCTACGGGCCCTGGCCAAAAGTACCGCGCCACGAAGGGAACCGGGTTCCCTCTGGTCACAGGCAGTGCATTGCCAAGGTTTCCATTTGGATCGCATTTCCAAAGCCCGTAAGAGTGGAAGATTACCCGGCTGATGCCCTGACGCGGAGCCTTCTGGACAGAACCACCCCTGTGGACAGCGGAGGTCGGCAGCCGTCTGCCCCCAGGCAGGGCAGTAGAACCCAGGGTGGCACGGCTCACAGCTGGCCTCTGATTGGCCGCCGCGTCGCCCCAGAAAGGTGCCTGGGACAGAGGAAACAGACGGGCATGGACGCCCTCCAGTATGCAACGCTGCATGACTAATTTCATTATTTCTCTGTAGAAGAACTTTCCTCTCCCCAGCCGGAGACTGAGTGCAGTCTGTCAGGAGCATCTCACAGAACTAAAAGCTTTGAAGGCATTAAAAAGGACAATAAATCAATCCAGACACAGCCATAGTCACGCTTACAATTAATCATCCCAACAAAAAAAAAAGACTAATTTTGTCCTTTGCTCGTTATATGACCAAATCGTGTGTGAACTGAAGTGCCCTAATTACACACCCACACTCACAAACACACAAACTGAACCTAATACTGGATGCCCACACACAACAACACTCACCCAACCATATAAATAGCACAATAACACTATGTCTGTCACCAGGCGTGAGTGACTGCACAGGATTTAATCTGCTAACAACCTGCCACAATGACAGCTTTATCGTTACCACATTAGCTTTTATTGCCCTAGAACTGGTCTGGGTGCATCATTTATAGCATACCTGGGCGACAGGGTATTGGCTGAGCTGTCCTATTCGGACAGTAGTGGCCGGCTGGACAAATGTCTCCATGGCTCTCTCCCAAGGCCTCTATATCACGGGAAGGATTGATCGGAGATGCGTTTCCTATAACCAAGTCAAAACGATCAGTGGGCCCCGGAGTCTTTCCTGACCCTATGACATGTTATGGAATAACTCAGAGTGCTTGATCTCAGTTTAGTATTCTACTTGGTCCGGAGTTTCACATCAGAAATCCACTCCTGGCTGTAATCATTAGCTCACATTGTGACGTTGTATTCAAATGCTAAACATGCAAATGACTTGGGTTACTTGTTGCGTTCCGATTGGGCGTGGGGGATCTGGATCCCATTGGGCAGTAGAAGCCAGGGCTACAGGAACCAGATGGGGCGGCAAGGCCAACGTCTGCACAGTAAAACCCAGGCAAACAGGGCTGGCAGGCATCCACAGACACGGCCCCTGCATGGCAAACAGGGTTGCACTTGAGTCACATTTTATATAAAATACAACCTGGTTGAAGTCCTACACACAGCTACTATCTGAAACACAGTCTACAGTCAATAAACTGAGAACTGTGAACCGTGCTTATTCCCAAATATTTCACCTTCTGTAGTGCTGAAAGTGCCTGCAGGGCAGGGCAGCATGTGACTGGTACCCAATGGGCAGTAGGACCCAGCGGTGCATTTTCCCCCAGTCGCATCTCCGGCTGGTTGGGAAGTAATGGAACCTTGGATGCAGAGGTACCTTGAGGAGGTAGGGGAGAAAGAGAGGGGGGTTGAGAGAAACAATAAGACAACAAAAGAAAGGCACAGGCGGAGAAAGGGAATGAAATACAGCACAGAGGAAGAAATTAATACATAGCTACGGTGAAATCCATCTCAAAAACCAAACATAGGGAAACTAAGATACCACTTGACATGAAACACTGTGAAAGGGAGACCACCCACCCAGGAGAGCAGTGCCCGGTGGGAGCTGTCAGCCCTGTCGAGCCGCAGTACCTCCCTGGAGAGCAGGGAGCACATCCCCTCGCTTCAGACGTTCTGGTCTGACCACTGAATGTGCCAAGTGGGCAGGGGAACTCCTCACCGGACCGAGTGCCTGGAGAAAAAAAAACAACGTGCCGGGGATAAACAACGGTGTGTCGTTCTGACTCACGTCGTGACCCTGCCGTGTGCAAGTGTAGAATATAGTACATTATCAAGAGGGCGGTTTGAGCCCTGAAAAGCCGTGGAATATGAGACTCGGGTGTGACACTGGGGTTCTTTTCACTGTTTTAAATGCGTTGGTAAACTGTGTATAGTTGAAATAAGCCGCCACAGGGGTTGTAGTATATTGCCAGTATGCCACAGCTAAGTGCTGCCTCCAGGCAGGCTGCAATGCGTTGTGCTTAAGGACAACTCTTAACCAAGGTACAGCATATTGGCAATATACCACATCCTGTGGTGCCTTATTGACTATAGTATGGTACAGAACAGCATAGTGAGGTGTAGCGTTATATATCATGATGTTGCAGGACTGTTACCAGCATAGCCAGCAATGATACAGCGGAAGACTTTTGGAAGTGTGTTCAACACCGAAATACTGACAGTGGCTTCATGCACCTGGTGGGCAGTAGTGTCCCTTCGGACATGGGGCTGGAGTGCTTGTTCCTGTCACCTCTCCTGTGGCAGGATGTGTCGAGCCTGCACAGTAAAACCCTGCCGGACAGGTAGCACACTCCGCCTGTCAGAGGTAACATAGAAGAACATCATTACCACTCAGGAGACAGTGTATGTAGGTTCTGGAGGGTTTTCTTCACCGGGCTAGGAACAAACCCACGTGCTAGTTGACCGGGGCCCTTATCGCCGGGTCAGATCACATGGTCAGGATGTGAGCTAGGGACAAACCCACGTGCTAGTCAGGAAACACTCTTGGCCTAGAAACTGTTGAACTTTGCTAGACCATTGGACCGTTAAACACTAATATCTCCTGGTCTTCCTCCCTACCTGCCCTGGCTGGTCCTGGTATGTGCCTGGTGCACAGGGACTCTGGTGGGCACTGCCTGGTGGGCACATATGGCCAGCTGAGCAGGTGACAGACGCAGGGAGGCTGGAGTTGTGTCTGTAAGGGCAATAGTATCCAGCTCGGCAGAGATCAGAAGGGAGGGAGAGCCCTCTGCTGGCACAAACGAACCCTGTATTAAAGACAGAAGTGGTTATCGATCAAAGGCAGTGAATTCATGTAGGAACCCATTCAAATAAAATGGATGTCTTCAAAACATAAAGTATATTGCTGGTAGAGGTGTCAGTAGCACCAACCTGCATGGCAGGGCAGGCAGTCAGACAGCTGAGTGTTCCTGGTGGCGTTGCTGTAATAGCCTACAGGGCAGGGACGTGGAACGGCACCAGAGCCCTCTGGACAGAAGTGACCCTGGGGACACCGGTCACCTGTCACACCGTCCTCAGGTGTTGGAGACACGGCTCCGGACAGGCAGAGGTGGCCGGCGGCGCACCGGCCCGATACGGCACTCAGACCGGGAAAGGCACAGTAGAACCCTGGTTAAGACGGGTCACTCAAGTCAGACCAGGGCCTGTGCTCTGACATCGGCCAGCGCAGTTACGATCTTATGCCCAATTATCAGCACAAGAGATGATCTGATTTATCAAAAGACCAGAAGGAAGATCAGCTACCTGTGTAAACACAGTGAGAGAAGTATTTCTGATCAAAGGATCAGTTCCTGTCCTTTGTGTTCATTGTGTTTGCCAAGGTAAAGTAATGCTAAAGACTATTTGGAGGAGTGTTTTAGATATGTCTGATTTTAGGATAAATAGTTATGTCTCCAAAAGGTTATTTGAGTTTGTCCTCGTTAAAGAGACCTCCCAACACGTTGTGTTGTGGTCATATTTAGGAGTCTATCAATAACAGAAGCTCCTAGCACACCTTTTTGCTATAGTGTGTCTTATGGTAAACTTAGTAGTTGCAATATAGTAGAGTACAACTTTTAGACTAGTTGGGAGGACGTTGAATCGTGCTGGTATCTAACTATGTTTTGTATTGTAACTTTATTACTTGATTGGAATAAATTGTATTACATTGGAATATAGATTACTACGACATTCCTCGTTCATCTTCACATTCGAGCTTGTAAGCCTTCTGATAATCACACATACATACGTAAGTCGAAGTGACAAGGCTTGACATCCCTGAGTTCTGGGTCTCTGAACAGTTTAGGTTGTTCCCAGGGACACATGCCATTGTGGGAATCCCTGAGTTCTGGGTCTAGGTTGGTCCCAGGGACACATGCCATTGTGGGCGTCCCTGAGTTCTGGGTCTAGGTT
Source organism: Esox masquinongy (assembly GCA_016801175.1). Lineage (NCBI taxonomy): Eukaryota > Metazoa > Chordata > Actinopteri > Esociformes > Esocidae > Esox > Esox masquinongy. The sequence goes on from JACXGI010000687.1 coordinate 91,327, forward strand.
GGTCCCAGGGACACATGCCTTGGTTACGTTCCCTTGCACTCATTTCCCTAGCCGTCCCCTGGTAACCTTCTAAGTGATAAACCTTTCCAACCACTCTCTCTCACCTCTCACCAAAGTTTTGAGAGGACTGAAGCGCTTAATGCGGAGTGCCTTAACTAAAAGCTGCAAAAATGAATGGAATGAAGTAGAAGACTGTTTGGAGCATAACCATCTGAGCTGTGCGTTACCTGGGGGGCAGGGCAGGCAGGCCTGAGGGCTGGTCATGCCGGGGTGAGGGTTGATGGTCCCAGCGGGGCATGGGTACTGGTCCTTGGAGGAGGTGCCTCTTGGGCAGGTATGACCCACAGGGCACTCCATGGTTTCATAATAGGAGCTATTTCCAGGGCAGTAATAACTGGATGACATTTTATTAATACATCAGCAACTGGAGTTGTCATTTGAGCAGCACACCCACCCACACATCCATCCACACAAACATCCTCTCCACCACACTCTCTCTCTCTTTGGTAATGCCATTTACAGTAATTATGTACTCCATAAAAGAAGATGTTAAAAAGGGGAGCTGGCTTGGAGCGGTCGATATTACACATTGCGTAACAGACATAAAACAACATGATTTAATAGTATTATCTTCACAGACTTAATCCCATGGAGCCCATAGGCAAGTGTGTGACCCTATTAAAGCAGTGCTGGAGAGAGGCAGCTGCGGTATATGTGTGTGTGTGTGTGTGTGTGTGTGTGTGTGTGTGTGTGTCCATACCCCTCGGGACAGACGCTGCAGCGGAACCGGCCCTCCTCTACACTGACGGTCCCCTGGGGACACTCTCTGGGAGCTGCCGAACCCTTGCCGCAGTAATAACCTTCAAGGAAGGAAGGGGACAGAAAGAATGGAGAGAAAGACAGAGAACAAGAGAGGAAAAAAAACTCGGAGAGAGAGAGAGAGAGACAGCAGTACAGTGGAGTCTCTCATGTTACTGTGGCAAATCTCAGAGGAGGAGGACGAGTGGATATCTGAGTCACACTACCTCGTGGACAAGGCCCCCCTCGGCTGTCTCTGATGGAGCTGTTAGGAACAACCGCTCCATGCCGACAGTAAAAGCCTTCCCAGCATTCTCCCGTCGGTGCGGTTAGCCCAGACTTGTCACAGTAGAAACCGGGTGAGCACGGCTGACACCCTTCCTGCAGCGCGAGAGAGGGTAGAGCACAGCGACAACAGCTCAGCCTAGAGTCGCGGCTGTGGTCCCGGGGAGTAATAACAGGGATACTGAGTGGACGGAGTGTTGAGAGAAGTTCTGGTTTACCTGAGAAACTAGTTTGGTCAGGTTGCTGAATGTACCGACGGGGCAAGGTTGAGGATCAACGGTTCCTCTAGGGCAGTAGTGTCCTGCTGGGCATGGCCCTCCACCTGAAGACAAAAACGTGCCAGTGTCTCTCCGAAAAGACCCAACATGGACGCGAACAGACAGTAGCGTCAGAGGTCAGTAATGGTCCACGTGAAACTCAGAGAAGGATGATCACCCATTAAAGGAGCCATAGTCCCGCCGTTCAGGAAACCTTCATAGACCCTTTATTAGACCTTTGATGCTTCAGACACCATTCGTAATCAAATATTATAATATTATATAATGGACTAAACAAAGGGTTACACAACGCACGGCATCACCAGATGAAGATGCGTATTTTATATCACACATTGAATACGGCAGCTTGTAAATGACTGATTAAGCACATAGTGTACTTTGTTCTTACGGCGACTTTGGGAACAGTCTGTGGCTGTCATTAGACTCTGCCAGTCTGGCCGGTGAAAGCGAATTACCTTCAGAAAGAGCAGGTGGTTTGGGAGAGGTGTTTCCGCGGAAGCAGTAATACCCCTCCAGGCAACGGCCTGTGACTGAGGTGCTATTCCTAAATGGACAGTAATGGCCACCGTCACACTGCCTGCACTGGCTGATGGATGTTAGGCCAGCCTCAGGGCTGTACGTGCCCTCTGGGCAGGCTCTTAAGTCATACCCCGTTCCCTCGAGACAGTAAAAACCTTGAGGGAAAACAGGGAGAGACTTTAAACTTTGTGTTTTTCTTAGTGCGAGTACAGAGAAATGTTTCACTCAGTCAAAAGTTCTACTTTTTTTCCCACTATGAGGAGCTGTGATTGTACAGGTAACTCCCAATATCCTCATCAGTGCACTGTTACACTGCCCGAAACCACATATTATACGACACCTGACTAACTGTCATCAGTGTTCAAAGATGGTAGTCTTGCTGTACTGACCTGCGGGACACAGCTGCGGAGTGCCTGATAAACAGTACCAGCCAGGCGCACAGGGCTCACATTGAGCCGCGTGTGTTACGCTCACATACGTCCCTGGATCACAGGGCAGAGGCTGAGCAGTTCCTAGGGGGCAATAGTGACCTTTTGGACAGGGTCCTCCCGTGAGACCATTAGCGGGAGTGGGGGTCACCGCGCTGTCAAGACAATAATATCTGCACGGAAGAGGAAGAACACAGCTTCACCACTGAATAAAACATGTCAGACAGAAAGGCTGCCGTCCGACCATCTACCCTGCCTCCTGGACTGCGGCCTCGGTTATTGCTCCTCGTGGTAGGGCGGACAAACACGGCCGAGACCAATGCTTCCGATAGAGACTCAGGGGGCAGTGGTAGGCAGTGGGAGTGGACAGTTTCTGCTTACGTGCGCAATTCCAATATCCACACGCACGAGGAATGACAGCCTAATACAATACATTATTCATATTAGTCTTAGATAACCCGTGTGCACAGAGTGTGTACCCTCCAGCGCAGGGCCCAGTGGGAGCCGTCAGGCTGGTCGAGTCGCAGTACAGTCCCCCAGGGCACGGCTGGCACTCCTCCTGGCATCCCAGGCCTGAACTGTTGGACCAGGTGCCCAACGGACATGGCACAGGGGCGGGGGTGGCTGCACGACAGATCCACAGAAACAGCTTAACGCCTACAATGCCATAGCAACTGGTGCACAGTCAATTTCTACCATAGCCTGTATACAAATCTATTTAAGGACAACACAGTGTACACAATGCGGCTAGATTGGCTGCCGTATCAGATTAATAGCTCCACCGTGTTTAGCGTGTTTGGCGTGTTTCACGGACACAGCTCAGGCAGACATCGGAAGCACTTGCAAGCTACACAGTCGAAGCGGTGTAGAAACAGAGAGTGTAGAAGCGGTGTAGAAACAGAGAGTGTAGAAGCGGTGTAGAAACAGAGAGTGTAGAAGCGGTGTAGAAACAGAGAGTGACCTGAGGGGCAGTATTGACCGGCAGGACACGGAGAGCCTGAGATGCCATCCACAGGACTGGAGGAGGACGCGCCCTTCCTGCACCAGAAACCAGCGCTGCAGTTACCTACGTACAACGTTACATAACTTATTATCAATGTTTGTTCCTGCCTGCTTAACTGCACTCGTCACGCTGCATTGCACTAATAAGCACACGCCAAGCTCTGGTTATGTCAAGTTGATATAACTTGCAATATAGTAGAGTACATACTGTATGTAAATATTGAAACTGGGTGGCAAAAGGAGAACCGTCACAAAAGTTGGTGATGAAACCTCTGGCAATGTCCCAGTTATTTTGTCTTTCATCCAAAAGTCTGACTCACTAAAATGTGACTCATTATACTAGGAAAGGACACATTATAAATAAGAAATGACTCAATATACAAGGAAATGACTCATACTAGGACGTGACCCATTAAATATTAAATAAGGACTCATTATACACTGAAATGACTCAATATTCTATGAAATGGTTCATTACACTAGGAAATACAGGAAATACTAGGAGATGCTAGGAAATACTCGAGGATACATACTTGGAAATTACCAATTTTACTAGGACATGACTCATAATAATAGGAAATGACTCATAATAATAGGAAATTACTCATTTTCTAGGAAAATACTCATTTTACTAGGATATTATGTTGTACTAGGAAATGATCAAAATGCAGGACTCCAGTTACACCATACCTCCGCCAACACAATGCTTTAAGATTTATGGGCAGTTGAGAGCAAGTGCACACTTCAGGAGAGAGGAGATATTATTGGGACACAGCCTATGTAGAACCGTCTGTCTCCCCAGTCTCTCACCTGCGGGTTCAGCCAGTCCCATTGTAGGACAGAACAGCCCAGGAGGACAGGGCATGCAGCCTCCTAGGCTGCCTGTTCTCTCTCTGGGGTTGAACGATCCTGGAGGACAGGGGTGCTGGGCAGCTGCGGTGGTGCCAGGGGGGCAATAATGTCCTTTAGGGCAGGGTCGGATCATCGATGCACTCTTCAGAGCGAACCTCAGATCACAGTAATAACCTGAAATAAAATTAGAAGTGTCTGGTTTGTGTACAGTAGTGCATTACTTTGATAAATAGGCCTAATTAGCATGGCAACATCTCTTCTGGGTTTGTCCTGACCATGTGACCTGACCAGAAAATCTTTTAGGCCTTGGTAATTGATAAGTTTGAAAGGTTATACAGTAATTTGCATAGAATATTGGCATATCTAACAACGGTTTTGAAATACAGTTTCTTTCATAGTGCAATTATTTGATCAAGACATCAGTGTTTTGTGATTATTGGTAACATACAAATGTTAGCTAGCATTTTATCGAATAGCATTTCAGAAATTTCTGTGGAAATATTGGTAATTTCAGCAGGTTGGTTAGTGATGTAGTTAAAAAACACCCTACTGTTGGCATCATCCCCAGATTTGGACACATCACTATTACGTTAAATTATATTTTATTCCCTTGTTACTTCTGTTAAAAAAGACACATTGTTGGGACACTTCATTGAAGTGTTTTACATGATAAATAGCGAACATTTTCCATCTTCCACACACTAGTGAACAAGACAGAGATGTTAACCCTACCTGCTTCACAGATATTGCATGCAGTCTGTTTCTCTTGGTCCTGGAAGGTTCCAGGGAGGCAGGGTTGAGGGACAGGACTTCCCTGGGGACAATAGTGGGCTACTGGGCAAGGGAGGGCTGTGGCTACCCTCTGGCCGGGAGGGCACCAGTAACCTTGAATGACAGAGTTACAAAACACAGCCTCACTCTCCTCTGGCTACACGTATAGACTTTGTATAGTGACACTGGATACATAATTAAGCAATAAGGCACCAGAGTACATGGCATATACAGTACATGTAGACATTTACATCATTTAGCAGACGTTCCTATCCAAAGCCACTAACCGCTGTGAGTACACACATATTCATAACATTTGCACCACATGGGAACTGAACCTATGAACTTAGCGTTTTAAGTGGCATCCCCCAGCAACTGAGCTACACAGGACCCCGTGTTTATAGCATAAATGTATGTATGCAGATGCTAATTTAGAGATACAGCATCAATAAAATGTAAGGCAGCAATGGGAAGTAGTCACAAAGCATTCAACCCATGATAGGGGACCTGTAGTCACATAAAGCTCAAAGGATAGGCAGAGTTGAACAACATGAGGCCAGTTTAGAGCCTAATGCTAAATAAGACACCGCAGCACAGCAGCTACACTGGGCCTAGCAATATGGAGAAACTTCCTCCCAGCTTTTCAGAGGGCAAGGTGGATCTGTTATTGCTTACACCGGTCTCAGATCTCCACAGTTGCGGTGTTTCTCAGATCTCAGCTCTGGGAATCCCAGACATTTTTACAGTATTGCTGTAGCCTGAACTAGTTGGCCTGATTGATCTACACAAACGCTTGATGAATGGTTCGCATGCTGAACCAGATGTTCCAGCTCTGGAATAGATACAATGCATGGAACAGCTCGGGGTCAGTGAAAAAAGGTTTGAGAACAGCTAGTGGCCGATTTGGGATTGGGCCAAAATGGACTCACCCTGGCTACAGAGCCCAGTAGGACCTTTTAGGCCTGCAACAGCACAATGAAACCCGGCAGTACAGGGCTGACATTGAGCCACACTGAATAGGCCTGGAACTGGGGAGAAAGTACCAGCAGGACACGCCTTGGGCTCACCAGAACCTTCCTCTGAAAGAAAAAGTGAAAAAAAAAACCTGTACAGACGAGACGTGTTTTTCAGTTGTCATTCAAGAATCGGTCACAGCAGCTCTGGAAGAAGAAGGCAATGAGAAAAGTACAATACATTCAGTTTGTAAAGGATTTTAACAGGTGTTCAGACTTCAGACCACTTAACCAGTGTATGGAGGGAGGGAGACTAGCTTACCAAACATCAAGCTCTCCCCACTTGGGTAGGTGGAAAACCTTTGACTACCGCGTAAATGTGTTTAGTAAGAGAACATCACATTTTGAGCCAGCGTGAGTGCTGCTTACCACAGTAAGTTCCAGGGGGGCAGATGTTGCCAGTCTGGCCGTCAGTGGGTTTAGGGTGAATGGCTCTCTCTTTGCAGAAGTAGCCCGGGGAACAGGGTCCCATGGGAAGGCCAAGACCTATTAGACAATACTGTTCAATATAAAGGCCATTGTACAATATAAAGGCCATTCATTACTTGCAGTAATAATTCATTCCGTTTTGTTAAAAATCAATTACTTAATTAAAATCAAAATTAAATTAAGTAAATTAACAATTGTTGTTCTTTAAATTGCTAGACTAGAGTTATTATAGTTATTTTATTAACTGTTTTAAGAGCAAAGAAAAGCATTCCGCAAGACCTGAAACAACATCTGCCATCATGTGTATGTAATTAATAATTCTCGATCAAAAATAAAAACGTGCTCTATTGACAGTAGGTTATTTTACATAAAGCTGAAAACTCTGTACCGTAGATGAGTAGGTACACAATAGTGTGTGACCCACACAGTACCTGAGACATTACAAAAGGCCCCAGGAGGGCAGGGCAGAGGCTCAGGGCTTCCCTGAGGGCAAAAGAAGCCCTCCTGACATCGCCCCCCAGTGGATGTGGCAGGACACAGGCAGTTGGCGTTAGTGTAGTTGTCCAGGTCAAAGGGCTGGGATTTCCAGGCAGCAGACACGCAGAACCAACCTGCAGGAGAGAGAAGGACAGATGGAGGTTGGGTGGAAGGGAGGAGCAGAGAGATAGCGGGAGGGTGGGGGGTAGGGAGGAGCAGAGAGGAGGTGTTGCTAAATCTCTGACCACGCAAGGAAATGGGCAGTTTGTAATCAGTTACAGTGGGCTGTGGTCAGATCACGGGTTTCAGGGAAATCTCCTGGCTCTTGAGTGGACACTTGAAGTAAAAGAGGACTGCCGAACTGACCGGCTTTGCATTTCCCGGAGACAGCGGTCAGTCTCTCCTTCTCACAGTAGTGTCCTGGGGGGCAGGGTAGGCAGCTGTCCAGACTCTGAGTCATGGGTTCAGGGTTGTAGTAGCCCCGGGGACATGGGAACTGGGTGGCGTGACGTGTGCCTGAAAACACACACACACAACATTAACACACGACCGAACACACGACCGAACACACAACCCGAACACACAACCCGAACACACCACCGAACACACAAAGGAATGAACATACTGCGTGGAAAAGTCCGATTTCAAGGTTCACCAGCCCACTTAGGTTTGACACTTGATAAAAAAATAGTCAGAAAATAAAATTAGAAAATTTGTTGGTCAACTGCACCTCCAAAAACAGAGACTCACCCACTGGGCATGTCGCTTAGGGTTTGTGCTTGATAAGCATGAGAAGGACATGAAGAGGGTGTGTGTTCTCACCATCAGGACAGTAGAAGCCAGGCGGACATGGGAACTGGGTGTGGTCACTGGTCCTCTCAGGGCAGTAGTAACCAGCATAGCAACGGGGGCACCTTGTCAGCCCTGTCATGTTGGCATAACTTCCTGCGGGGCAAGGCACTGGGTTGGCACTGCCAGGGGGGCAGTAATGCGCAGGGGGGCACCGCCCCCCTCCTCCACCCTCAGACCCTGCACAGGTGACGTCTATTAGAAACAACGATTAGAGCCGCCGATAACATGTCAGTGTGCTGTGATCGTCATGTACCAGTGGCTATGCTGTCCCCCCCTGGGCAGTAAAACCCCTCCCGGCAGGGCCCAGATGGACGGGTCAGCCCCTCGGAACCACAGAACTGTCCGGGTGGACACGGGCTGCAGCCAGCGTCCCCTGTCACATAGAGCCTAGATCCAGAAACACACAAAGGATTGACTCCGAGGAACATACATTAATATTCATCAATACTAATTATCATTTTGCTCACTCTGGATAAGAGCATCTGCTACATGACTAACATGTAAATGTAATTATTCAAATGGTTTGAGTCAATGAGCCCACTGGGACAGGTGTAAAACATGAGCAGATGCAATTAACATCAACGGTAAAACATATCTGGTAATAGTTTATACCATATGCCAGCAGCCCCTCCCCCACACCATCAATTTGACCAGGGAAGCTAAAACCTTTGTCTCTGCATTTCAGGTAATTTCCGTAATCTGCAACTGTACAGAATGTAATTAACCACATAATTATCTAGTCACTTAAAGATCAATTACTCCTTATCAATCCAACTTTTATAACGTTCCTTATGGGCCTTTCTGTGTCTTAAACAGGGTAGAGGCAGAATGTCAACCTATTAGAAAAGCTCCCCAGAGGACAGGGTAGAGGTAGAATGCTAACCTGTTAGAAAAAGTCCCCAGAGGACAGGGTAGAGGCAGAATGTTAACCTATTAGAAATGGTCCCCAGAGGACAGGATAGAGGCAGAATGTTAATCTATTAGAAAAGGTCCTTAGAGGACAGGGTAGAGTCAGAATGTTAACCTGTTAGAAAAGTTCCCCAGATGACAGGGTAGAGTCAGAATGTTAACCTATTAGAAAAGGTCCCTAGATGACAGGGTATAGGCAGAATGTTAACCTATTAGAAAAGGTCCCCAGAGGACAGGGTAGAGGCAGAATGGTTCCCTCTGGACAGTAGTGACCCTTTGGACAGGCTCCGCCGACACCTGTACTGATGTTACCGTCTGGGTTCCTGAAGTTTAGACCTGAAAATGTTGAATACTTATAGGTTACTTTACTAGTAGTACTGAGCACAATTTAGTGAACTGGGAAATGTTTCATGAAATCGTACTAAACCAAAACCCAGTACACTGTCCCAAAAGGGTTATGATGCAGTGTAACAGAACTAGTGTTAGTGTACATTACCTGCTAAACAGAAGAAACCTGCTTGACAGGGTCCGGTTGGTTCTGCCAAGCCCCAGTCCTCACAGTACATTCCTGGACAAGAAACACACAGACACGGTAAAGAGACTTGTGCCTTAAATGATTACTTGATGTATATAAATGCTGTTTTATGTGTCAGTGCCAGGAATTGGCATGTGCTGCAGTGCCTGAATATGTTGACATTTAATATGTAAACATTTTAATAATGTGCGTCTTTGAAAATAAACTATTCAGTCAAATGTATCTATCCAAAAGGGTGTTAATTGCATTCAAGAGGGCACAGCCAATGGCTACATGTTGTCCAGTATAAAGCATTACACACTCGAAAGGACACTGAATGGGGATTCAAACAGGCCAATGCTCTCACCTGCTGGGCAAAGAAGGCACTGCTCCAGTTGGCTCTGTCCTGGTTGGGGGCTGTATGTGCCTGGAGGACAGGGCACCACCTCCTCGGCCGTGCCCCCCAGACAGTAATGTCCCGCAGGGCAGAGCTGGGCACCTTCCCCATCCAGGCAGTATTTCCCAGGAGGGCACTCCAGACATTCTGTAGCACCTACAGTATGAATTACATTCAAATGGAGGAAAACGCCAGAAATAGAAAGCTAGTCGTGTGTATCCATTTCACATGGCAAAGGTTTGCTTTTAAGGTATAAGATGTTGGTCTGAGATTAAAAGAGAAATGCTCAATTGTATAGAAGTATATCCGGTCAACTTAATTGAAGTCAACTGAAATTCCAATTCCAAATTCAAATGTTTTTTTTAAAAGACAACCGATGAAGAAAACTGGAATGTTACTTTCCTTCCTGTTGTAAGGGATGTCAAGATATTTGTCAAACTCATACCTGTACTGTTTGAGTAGGAACCATCAGGGCAGTGTTTAGGAGATGATGACCCCATAGGACAGTAGGATCCATGAGGACAGATGTCTCCTGTCACTCCATCTATCGGCATTGGAGATGTTGCTCCACCTGAACAGTAAAACCCTGTAATTCACAAAGAATGCTTACATTCATAAAACACTGATAGATGAAAACATGTTATCACATTCAGTACTGTATACCGTAGGATAACGTCCCTAGCATACCAAACACATTACAGTTTTGTTTTAAATCATATATACGGCACTGGGCTGGGTTCAAGGGAGATTTTAGTCACAGTTCCATACAGTCTACTGTCACAATAAAAACCTTATCCCACGACCTTGTACCTGAAACAATTCAACAAACGTTAATTTTTGAGTAAAATGTCCCTTTAATGCGTACCTGCAGCACATATCCCAGAGGGCTGCATGAGGCCTGTGGTGTTACAGTAGAAGCCTGGAGGACAGGGCCGGCAGGAGGAGAGGTCCTGGGCCCCCAGGACATTGCTCCAGGTCCCAGCAGGACAGGGATGTTCATGGGGAAACCTGGTGCCTTGTGGGCACACGAAGCCGGCCGGACACACTCCCCCAGTGGCCACATCCATCTGGATGGATCACATATTATACATTCACATTTAAACAATGCAGTTACCTAACATAATTAGTTGAAAGAACAACCATTCAGCATGTCAGACTATGGCTTTTGGGTAAAATGCATGTGTGTGTGTAAGAAAGACAGAAAGAGAGAAAGAACAGATTTTACTATAAATATGGGGAAATGTGACCCAAAAAAATTGTTAAACCAGGAAAATGTGATTAATGAATTAGTGATGACATTCTCCCAGTCTCCATTTTTCTTAATGTTAGGTAGGGTAAATATTATGGAGTTAGGTAGGGTAAATATTATGGAGTTAGGTAGGGTAAATATTATGGAGTTAGGTAGGGTAAATATTAGGTAGTTAGGTAGGGTAAATATTATGGAGTTAGGTAGGGTAAATATTAGGGAGTTAGGTAGGGTAAATATTATGGAGTTAGGTAGGGTAAATATTAGGTAGTTAGGTAGGGTAAATGTTACAGAGTTAGCTAGGGTAAATGTTACGGAGTTAGGTAGGGTAAATCTTACACATTTAGGTAGGGTAAATCTTACACATTTAGGTAGGGTAAATATTAGGGAGTTAGGTAGGGTTAGGGTTAGGTTTAAGGTTAGGGTTGGGTTAAAAATCTTGTTATTACTGTGTCTAATCTTTATATAGCCAAATTAGAAATATGGTTGTGTGTGTCTCTCTAGACTTTACACCAGGACTGCCAAACTCTATTCCTGGAGAACTACAGTCGTGTAGGCCTCCTTTCCAACTAGATTAACTTGACTAATGTTTTAATCCAGCTATTTATTACAGTACAAACAGTTGTGCTAGATTAAAGTTTGGGAGAAAGCCTACATGACAGCTCTCCAGGTGCCGAGTTGGGCAGTCCAGCTCTACACAATCTCTGCATGAGTAATTTACTTCACTATACATTCGCACAGGTCAACTATACGTGCAAGCAACGCTTGATATTAACTTTTTTGATCACCAGCCACGATGTGTAGTGGTTTTCCAAATTTACCAGCCACAGAACATTTTCACAAGCCACAAATTTGTTGTTGGGAAATTACATTTTATTTGATTAAAGTTGACTATGCTGTGTTACATCGTAGCCTATATTATTCATGCTGTCAGTCACTGGTGCGCAAGGCAGTAGGCCTAGCACAAATGGACTGAATCTCAAACCGCGTACTATACATACTATATAGTACGCCAGATTAGTATGGCAGAAGATTAGTGTGTCCCAAACCATAGTATGCTGAAAATAGTATGCCAAATGTGCCCGGATTGTCTACTATTTCTAGCTTGTATGCAACCATGCATGCTTTTCTGATAATATAGACCACAACCCCCTTGAAAGAGGGGTTTGCAACGATTTTCAAGTCTTTTCACTTGATGAAAAAGTCAGTTATTGTCATTCACATATGAAAGAAAAATGAACGTTGTTGTGCCATGAAATTATATGGCTTTGGCAGTGTAAAGTTCGTCTTCAGTCTCGCTAGCATGGGCTCAATTATTTTGACTATTCCATGTAGTAAGATACTAGTATTACTGGTATATAAGCTATTAAAACGGCCATTGGCAAAAGCTATACAGTTCATAGATGCTATTTGTGGTGGAAGAAAACTTCATAAGGAACATTAGTCAGTTTAACACAATGCTTAATGGTGTCTAGCTAAATACTCAAACTTGGCGTGATGTCAATACGCGAGAAAGTGATCTAATGTTGAGATGCAATTTTATGATGAGGTAGTATGTCCCAGTCAGTGGAATACAGGCATACTAGCTTACTATATACTAAACAATACGTACTTCACCATCACCCGCAAAGTACGTACTTGCAGTATGTAGTACAATATGTAGTTTGTGATTTGAGATTCAGCCATGGACCAGAATCAAACACCTTTTGCAAGTAGTGCTCATGGGAGTTGTAGGGTCATAGTTCGTAGTGTCACTCACATTGCAATGAGTTTATTATTTCAGGTGTCTTTTGAGAAGACTGCAATAAAAAAAATAGAGATATACAGAAATCCCCCCCGCCAAAGGGGCTAGTAAGAGTGACTGCGTTACGCGCCACACCCGAACTCCACCCCCGTTTGGCGGGTGGGCAGTGCTTATGTCCGGCTACAGAAAATTCAGTTGCTTCATAAAACCCCCATCCGAACCTGTGACAGGTGTTTGAGATGTTTACTAGTTACCGGGGTGGCGGTGGTGGCACCAGACGTACAGTAGAAGCCTTTGGCACAGAGACCCTGAGGTACAGAGAGACCAGCCCTCCTGCAGAACGAGCCTGCATCACATGGGCTGCAGTGGTGCACCTCCTCCCCACCTGGCTGGTCCGCATAGGAGCCCTACACACAGACACACACAAACATATCATGTACACATGAACACAGAAACACACGCAAATGCTGGCACATACATGCATACAAGCAGGCCCGCTGATGGGGGGGGGCAAACGGGTCTGTTGTCCCGGGCCCAGGGTAATGGGGGGGCCCAGAACTGACATTGGGTTGACATTAAAGGGCCCATCTAAGATTATCTCATCCCGGGCCCAGGCAAGACTGTCAGCTGGCCTGCATACAAGTACACAGACACAGACACACACACACACACACACACAAACAATCATGTCATCATCCATGAGTATGATAGTTGTGACATATGGAGCCATGTCGATGTGGAGGGGCACTACGTGGCCACCGGAATGCCGGAAGCAGAGACGGGATGGCCCGCCAAAGAGCAGGATGTCCCGAGTCGAGAGATGGCCCGCCAAAGAGCAGGATGTCCCGAGTCGAGAGATGGCCCGCCAAAGAGCAGGATGTCCCGAGTCGAGAGATGAGATACCGGAAGAAGGCAACCCTGCTAATCGCCCAAGAGAACTGGTTACTGAACTCCCTACTGAAATTGATTACTGGATGCCATCGCAGGAGCAGCCCACAACGGGAGGGCAGTTAGGGCCCGCCCAGCGTCGAGACCCCAATCTCTTACAAGCCAGTGACAATGTCCTGGTGCTCCAAGTTATGCCCATTAAGGAAGGGTTGCCATAAACCTACCCCCACTCCACAGTAAATAAAAACAGCTGCTTTACTGGATCATTAAGCAGGAAGGGGAAATAAAACAGCTGGTGCTTAGGGACCACATCTCAACCGTGCTACACCTGGCCCATTCACACAGATCTGAGGCCGACCTTGCCTCGGGAAAAAATGAAAAAATACTAAGGAGGTTCTTTTGGCCAGGGATAAAGAGTGCTGTGCAGAATTATTACAGGCCCAGAATGCCAGAACTCAAAAGAAAAAGGCAGTGGACAGGAAAGGCAGAGACTGGGACCAAATACTGCCTTACCTGATGTTTCCGGTAAGAGAGGTATCTAGCGATGTTTTACACCTATCATCCTAGCCAAGTAGGGCTTGGGAGGAGCAGCCCAGCCCTCATTGGAGTCTCACTGAACATGTGGAAGGGATGCAGGATCGGCTGAAGGCCATCTGGCCCCTAGTGAAAGAGCAGAAGACCTACATACAGGATTGCCCAACCTTATGAGTTCCAACCAGGGGACAGGGTCCTGGTACCTACTGCCAAGAATAAGCTCCTGGCCTCCTGGCAAGGAACCGACAAGGTGATACAAAAAGGTAGCACCTGTAAATTATAAGTAAATCAGCAGAGGTGAAAGAAACCAACACAAATGTACCCTGTTATCCTGTTGAAGAAATGGCATGACAAGGAAGCCCTCCAAGATATTGTCCTGCCAGGACCGGAACTCCAGGGCAGACAACTGGGGAAGGGAAGGCAAGATATACACTATATGGCCAAAAGCATGTGGACACCCCTACTAAATATTGTGTTCAGATGTTTCAGTTGCACCCATTGCTCACAGGTGCATAGCATCCAGGACATAGCCATGAAATCTCCACAGACAAACATTGTCAGTACAATGGATTGTACTGAAGAGCTCAGTGACTTTAAACGTGGTACTGCCATAGGATGCCACCTTTGCCACAGGTCAGTTTGTGACTTTTCTGCCCTACTACATCTGCCCTGGTCAACTGTAAGTGCTATAATTGTGAAGTGGAAGCATCTAGAAGCAATAACAGCCCAGCCACAAAGTGGTAGACCACGCAAACTCACAGGGCTGGGCTGCCGAGTGCTGAAGCGCATTGCGTTTAAAAATTGCCTATCATCTGTTGCATCACTCACCCCAAAGTTCCAACCTGTTTCTGGAAGCAACATCAGCACCAGAAGTGTGCGTCAGGAGCTTCACGAAATGCGTTTCTATGGCCGAGCAGCTGTACACAAGCCTCACATCGACATGTGCAATGCCAAGCATCGGTGGGAGTGGTGTAAAGCACACCGCCACTGGACTCTGGAGCAGTGGAAACAACTTCTCTGGAGTGATGAATCACGCTTCACTATCTGGATGTCTCATGGACGAATCTGGGTGTGGTGGATGCCAGGAGAACACCACCTACCAGAATGCATAGTGCCTACTGTCAAGTTTGGTGGAGGAGGGATAATGGTCTGGGGCTGTGTTTCAGGGTTTGGGCTAGGCTCCTTAGATCCAGTGAAGCATTAGTTCCATCTTAATGCTACAGGATACAAAGACATTTTAGACAACTGGGTGCTTCCAACTTTGTGGCAACAGCTTGGGGAAGGCCCTTTCCTGTAGCACCGTGCACAAAGCAGGGTCGATAAAGACATGGTTCAAAGAGGTTGGTGTGGAGGAACTGAAGTGGCCTGCACAGAGCCTTGACCTTAACCCAATTGAACACCTTCAGGATGAATAAGAACTGTGATTGCGAGCCAGGCATTTTCATCCAACACCAGTGCCTGCTCTCGTAAATGCTCTTTTGGCTGAATGGGCACAAATTCCCACAGAGACACTCCAAAATCTTATGGAAAGCCTTCCCAGAAGAGAGGAAGCTGTTATAGCTGCAAGGGGCGGGGGGGGGGGCTCTGGCGGAGCTCTGGCGACGCTCCAGAGATTAATGGGCAGGTTGTCCCACCCACGCAGCACCTACACTGCCGCCTACCTGGATGACATGGTGATACATAGCAACAACTGGGCGACCCACCTGAGCCAGGTGTTGCAGTGTTGGACGCGCTCCGAGAAGCATGTTTAACCACAAACCTAAAGGAATATAAGCTGGCCTGGACCGAGACTGTGTTCCTTGGAGACATGATTGGGTGGGGCAACAGCAAACCCTGACTGAAGATGTTTGAGGTGATACAGAATTGACTCCGGCATTTCACCTTAAGACCAGGTAAAGGCCTTCTTGGGGTTGACCAGATATTATAACAGTTTTATAACTAACTTGGCCTGCCACAATAGCCTGTCCCCTTACAGATCTGATCAGAAAGCACTACCCAAACTGAGTATGCGGAATGCTGGAGGTGGAGACAGCATTAGTGAGCTTAAAGACGTGGCCACCAGGTGGAGGCAAAGCCCGGATATGCTGGTCACTTTTCCCCCTCCCCAGGCAAACACACCTGGGGCTGATTAGTCTCCGTACACCTGTAGGTTGTGGCCTACTTGGCCAGGGCCCTAGATAAGCCGCCTGGAAACACTCTCAAAAGGAAGAGATGGGCGTAAGCGGAACACTAAGCATTTCAGTGTTGCTGATAAAGTGTTGAGTTAAATTTGTAAGAGACCTTGTTTTTGCAAGTTTCGTTACCTGCCCTACACAGAAGTTTGGTGTTAAAGGCTTGTTTTGTTGAGTCCCAGGACTCCTTTCCTTCTTTTCAATTACACATTTTTTTTTTCAATTACCCGGGTATTGGACTGAGGTTTTTAACTGCACCGCAACAAACACCTACACCCCCTGGGCAATTTCTTACATAGTAATAAACATGGTAAAGTACATTAAAATGTCCATTGTATCTTTATATCACCAGAGGCAGAATCAGGGACTACTTACTGGTGGACAGGGGTGAGCCACAGCAGAGCCGGGTGGACAGTAGTTTCCTGTGGGACAGAGTCCAGGCTGGGACAGGCCAGTCTGATTACATAGCCTTCCTCTCTGGCACTCCATGCATGACGAATAGCCTCTACCCTGAAAGACGAACGATACAAGGAGAGAAAACTTGGTATTATTTCTTTCAATACATGGTTGAGTCCTGATAATAATTAATATTTATAAGTTTATATATATATATATATATATATATATATATATATATATATATATATATATATAGATTAGATATAGATATATATGCATACTTTTCAAGTTCTGTATTCTTAAAAAAAAAAGGATTGGGTGTTTGGCATTTGACGATTGGCATTCCACCCCTTTTGGCCCTAGTTAGATCTAGTACACTATAAAGAACTGGCAGTCATTTCCTATGTGCTCTCGGTGTACCGGTTGAAAGGTGCCAAAGGGACAAGGCTCGGGCCTAACAGCCCCCGCCAGGGCATAGTAACCCTCCTCTGCTTCATTCTGAACAGGCGATGCAGAGCCGCCCGTACAATAGTAACCAGCAGAGCACGGGCCAGTGGGAGCGGTGTTACTGAAACCTAAACAATAGGACCTAAAACAAACAACACACTGGTGATGAAATACAGAAAATAGGGAGGGCATTTCTGTCAAAACTATACACGACAACAATAGCGGAACCGAAGGTCTCGATAACAGCTAGCGCTAATAAATGTTCGGACTGGAGAAAACACACGCGGGCCCTAATGATGTGTTGTTACCCAGGTGGGCAGTCAGCACACTGCTGGGAGGTTCGGAGGCCGGTGTCGTTGCTGAAGGTGCCCGGGTGGCAGGGGGAGGGGGAGGCGGAGCCTGGGGGGCAGTAACTTCCGGCCGGACACAAACCTCCAGTCGGCCCATCGGCTGGCGTCTGTGGAGACGGAAAACACAGCACGGCTCAGCAACATCATCTGATGTAAACCTCGAAAATTGTTGCTGGTTTACTGACTGTTTTTGTTTGTCAAGGATTTATTAGTTTCAAGTATTTATAGCCAAATGCAGAGTGTCACAAGGCCACCTACACAGTGATATTCTTACTTGAAGTTTAATGGTTTTATTACAGTCAGATCATGTTAAGGGAGTTGTCTGTACAGTATGATGACTTCTGTACAAGGCCAGTGCAGCCATGTTAATGATGAAATCCTCTTACTGCAGAAGTGGCCCTCTCTCTGCAGTAAAAGCCCTCTTCACACTCCCCCGAGGGCTCGGTTCTTCCCACTCCGCTGCAATACCTGCCCCCGCCACACGGGGAGCACTCAGACAGACCACTGAGTGCAGGATGTGAACCGTAGGTGCCCTCTACACAAAATTCTGGAAAAGTACTTCCCTCAGCACAATAGGAACCCTATTAGAGTATTGAAATACACAGTGTGAATATAAATAGCAGTTCTCAATACCATCCTCCCCAAAACTGTCAGAATTCTCATTTTGTGTAAATATAATATGTATAAAATCCTGTTTGTTACTGCACAGAGGCTTTTCAGTGTTGTATGAAGTCATGTTGTTTCATTTCTTTTCTGCTTGTACAACCAAATGTTTCCTCTAACATTAACAATAATTGAGGTGAGTCATCAACATATAACAATCTGATTCTTAAAATGCTTACTGCTGATCAATGTTGCAATTGAGAAGAAAAAAAAATACTTGGTGTTTGGAGACAAGCTACATTTATTATTTTACGAATGAATACAGTGAATGCTTGTCCTACCGGTGGGCAGACAGTTGGTGTGTGTGTGCCTGGACTGGCACAAAAGAACCTGGCTGGACACGCTACACACACCCCACCATGGTGACCGCGAGAGCTGTTCCGGTAAAACCCTGACTGGCAAGGCGACGTGTTTGGATGCCCAGTACCCAGAGGGCAGTAGTAGCCATCAGGGCAGCTCCCAGTCTGAAACACAACAATGTTAATTTAAATAGCAGTAAAAAAAAAAAAAGAAAACAGAGTAAAACACTAAAAAATATTTAAGAGAAAACCTTGTTTGGGGGACTACAAGCAAGATTTGGTCAAGGCCTTGCTGGTTTCAGTCGATATCTGGAAACAGACACCACCAAGGAAGAGAGAAGCCAGGTATCTGTTGAGGTACCACAAATGTTTGCTCTGTGTTCTCCGACCACCAAAGCTACATTCCTCTGGAACCTTCAGTCACTGGAGCAAGTGAAACCTCACTAAAAAATCACTAAACCATGAGTGACAAGGGGTACATGACAACAGCCCAAATGCCTTTATCTCCCACTGTCTTTGTCTAATGCCCAGGCTGGGACCCGACTCTAAGATCAACCCCCAGGGAGAGAGAGATATGCAGAAAACACATTTCCAATTCACACAAGCATATAATAAACCTTGTAATACCACTAGGTAATAGAACCTGCCTACTACAATCTTCAGTACTCCTGACAGAGACAGGGAAGCTGCAGAGGGGATTACAGCTCATAATAATAGCTGAATTCAACTAAATGGAATGATATCAAAGGACCCAGTAATGTGTGTGATGTGCTTGGTAAAATTACGTGAATTCCGATTCCAGGCATTACCAGGAGCCTGCCCTGCGGAAGTGCCACCAACCTCCTGTGATCAGCCCGAATGCAAAATATCTTGACAAGTAGAACCACCACCTCTTTGTTCTATGGGGATCTTCCTATTAGGTCTTCAGTACCTGCCTCTTCCTTCTCATCTAGTTAACTGTTCTCTCCTGTTCCTCCAGACAAAATCCTGTGTCTAGTACAATCAGATTGCCTGACAACCTTCCCACTCAACCCATATCCTCCTGCGAAACAAAATTAAATTTCTTTTCGGAGTTGTCCATCAACCGTATATCCACCCACGTGGTAAAAGCTGAGTAAAACCTGTTTGTACTCTCTGTGTAACGCATCTTTCATTTGCAACTGCATCCTCTTCCATGGAATTATTTGTGGTGAAGGGGCTATGATCGTTACAGATTTGTTTGGTTATAAGTGAAACCACAACCAAATCGAGGGGTTCTGCAATGCTCAGAGGAGGATCCCTCTTCCTCAGACCTAGCTCCCCCTGAAGTCCTATTCATTCCATTATCTACACCACTTGTTTTCTGGCAAGTAGACATTTGTCACGACAGATCTCCTGAAAGTCTGGGCTCCTGAGCGCACGACCAGCAAGTCCTGTTAGTAATTTGATGATGTTCAGGCAGATGTTTAGTGTTCAGGCAGTGTTCAGGCAGGGTGTAGATGGTGCGTAGTCTAAGTGTTGGAGTGAAAAGGCCCAAATAGGAGAAATAAAGAATACATAACATATGTATAACGTTTTCCATTGATGCCTTGGGGCCCTTACATATTGTACAAGTCTCCACCATAGATGGGCATTATGAGACAAAGACGAAAAGTGAAAACCTTGTTTCTTAACTTAGTAACTTACTGGCTCAATTATCGGATGCTCCCGTGGCTGCTGGGAGTAGCAGTATTTTCCCACAGGACACATCGCACACTCTGAGAGGTCTCGCAGCCCAGGGTGCCCACCAAAGGTTCCATTTGGACAGGGAATGGGGTTTGGGTCCTTAAAAGAAGTGTCAAAGGTCAGTCATTTTTGTATTGATGTTTTACGTTCTCTGTGTTTCAATGTTGAATTCTTGTTTTTAAAAATGTAGTAACGATTAATGGGAGAATAACAACAATTCAGAATGTGAATGTGACAGAGATTAACTCACAATGCCTCCACCAGGGCAGTAGAAGCCTCTTGGGCAGAGGACGGCAGATCTCTGGGGCTCTCTGGCCAGGCCCTGGGAACAGAGGAATCCTGGAGGGCAAACCATGACATTCAGCATGGCCTCCTCACTGGTCGTTTCGTTACTGCAATAGTGGCCCTGCAGACAGGGGGAGCACTCCACTGAGCCCTCGTCCTAAATGACAGAAATGAAGAGAGAACAGGAAGTATACATTCGACATGTTCAGTGTTGGTTTTCTTGGCAGCAGGGCAAACCTACAGCCTTATAATCTTTTGAACATCACAAAACCTTCCTGATGCATTTCAGTTACTTCAAACCAGACTTTCTGCCGACTTCAATACTGTTGCAAAAATGCTGTTTTACAAATGACGTCAACATCAGTGACAACCAAACCAAAGCATTCAGAAAATGACCATCAGTACAGCCAGCACAACTGCAAGGTTTTTGTGCAATGAGAACAACCTAACAAACGCATTAGAAACTTCCACAAGAACCAAATTTTGATTTTCTTGGGCAGCAAAACCGCAATTAGAAAAACATAGATTTTTTTAGTTAGCCTTGCAGTCAAGTCCACTCAAAGTTCATGTAGTGCTGTGAACTGTGTCTTACAGAATAGCTGCCTGCTCCACACACTCTGGGGTTGGCAGTGGCTGGGAGGGGGCAAAAATAGCCTGCTGGGCATGCAGAGCAATCCTCCCATCTCAGCCCTCCTTTCTGACTGCGAAATGTAGAGCTGGAACAAACCGGAAACGGCAATAGATGATTAACAGTATAACTTGCATCTGCTTCTTCCACCTTTCTGAATCATCTTGATATTTTTGCTCCTCAATCAACATCATCTCTTACGGTGGGCAAGGCGCTGGCTTGGACGTGCCCTCCGGACAGTACGACCCCCCAGGACAGATGTGGCAGTCGTCTCTTTGTCCGTTGCCCATCCTGGTACTGTAGGTGCCCGCGGGGCAGGGAAACTGTGTCCCATACATTGTTCCTGGAGAAAGAAAAAAAATAATCATTGTGTCCCATCCAAAATATTTACATTTCATTCTATTCTACTCCGACGAGCGTGTTTTGATTCTTACCTTCGGGACAGTAATGTCCAGAGCTGCACCTCCCCGTTGGCGACCCCACCCCGGCCAGGCAATACCAGCCACGAGGGCAGAGGCGGCACTCGTTCTCTTCCTCCAGCCCACTGCGATCACTCCACGTGCCCATGGGGCACTTGTGCTGGGTAGGGAACATGGTTCCAGGTGGGCAGTAATGCCCGGGGAAGCAGGAGACCGGAGGCCTCTGTGAACCACCCGTACCTGGGTAGGATCATTTAAATGCTGGTGACATGTCTTCCACTGGAAAATCTAGGGACTGTATTTATATTTGTGGGACTGATCCCCGGGGGACATAAATGAGAAAGCTAGCATGCCGATGCGCAAGCAGATATAGGGGGGCACCTTGCAGACATGCATATCGCGCAGGGCATTGTTGGCACTGGGCCCGGTCGGTTAAGTCGGTGCGGTTGCTGATGGTCCCGGGTGGACAGGCATTGGTGGGAGCATTGGGTCTGGACGACCCAGGAGGACACGCAAATCTAAAAGAAATAAATAGTTGAGGCGTATGTTGTGAAATACAATATCCTGAATTATGATCACAACATTTTTAATGTGCTCCAGCGGATTCTCATTCAAAAGACAACATCTACATGGATGGCAAAATACAAGAAAAGTAAGAAGAAACACACAGGGTCAACAGGAGGATGACAGAATTATATTTTCAGACAGGTAGTCTGTCATAAGGAGTTACCCTTGCATGCAGTCTACATCCGGAGCCTTCAGGGCTACTTTAGTGCAGGCCTTGCCCGAGTAACACTCCCTGCAGTCACTGGCCTCATCCTGCCCCTCCAGGGGGTTGAATGTTCCAGGCTGACAGGGTATAGGGTCGAGGGTACCCTCTGGGCAGTAGAAACCAGCAGGGCATCTCAAACAGTCTTTTCCACCTAAAGAGGTTATTAATTGGTTGTGTAGAATTGTATGAATGTATGCTTGTTATGTTTAGACTACGACAGCGCATCCGTTTATCCGTACGCAGGAAGTCACGCTCAGTCAAAGCGCCGACAGTAATCAGCCAATGGGCTTACAGTACTGTGTTGTGTATTCTGGACTGCGATGTCTAGAAAGTAGAGTTATGACAGGAAGTTTCTTTGAGGTGGAGTTTGTAAGATTGAGTCTGGAACATCATGAACAATAGACTATCAAATGCTGCAATAAATAATTGAATAACTCTCACCCTTGATGACCGGGTACGCGATCATTATTTCAACCACTATACGAACGGCTGATTTCTAACAGTTGTCATGTTAAGTAGACCCCAAAACAATAGGCCTTAATTTTTTCAGCACCATTTTCTTCAGACCAAATTTTAATTGAAGTGGTTGGCAAATGAATGTGTTTTTTATCTGAATGAGTCATCAAGTTCAATAAAAAATGGAGCTCACTTAGTATTAATACAGTCAACATTTTTGCCCAGGATTTAATTGGATTGAAAATTAAAATGCCTGCCCTCAGGGAAAAGGTTTGGAAACCACTGCTTTAGCTCAGTGGGGTCTAGAGACCTGGGATTCCAAGGCGTCAGCCACGGGTTTTTTGACATAGCCCTGCCTCTTTTGATCTATTTCCCCCAAAAATATGATGTCTGTTTGTTGTGCGAGTTGGCATTTAAGCAGCTAGAAGCGGCGTCACCACCGCTCAGCTCTGGTCAGGGTTAAGAGTGTCTTGTAATCTAACTTGATGCTAGATAGTGATCAATCCAGAGCCTTGGAGCAAATCTTTTCAAGTGATGCCTTACTTATTGCCCCTTGGTGAGGAGTAAAGGTGCCCCTTGGGCATTTCACTTCCTCCAGTGTGCCAGCTGGGCAGAACCTTCCACGGGCACAAGGCAAGCCAGGACCTGCCGAGCCTGGAATATAAACAACATGGGTGAAAAGCAAATCAAAGAACAGCCAACATCACAGTACTGTTAGAAGAAAACACCCAGGCATCGACAGCAGAGAATAGTACATTGCACACCGTTATTGTTTGTATGTTTAATTTGTGTAAAATATTTGTTGTGTTTGCCACATTTATATTTCTGTAAAATAGTTCATGTTCCATTACAGAACATGGGCTGTATGTACAAATACATGTGTTTGTAATATACTGAAATGTCCAGTCACGTATAGCTACAGTAGGTGCATGTGTTTGTGTGCATTACCTTCAGGACAGAACCGTCCCTCCGAACATCTCCTGCAGGCTGCCCTACTTGTCTGACCCAGTTGTTCTCCTGCTGTTCCAGCAGGGCAAGGTGACCCGTGGGGCGTTTCAGTGCCCTCCTCACAGTAATACCCTTGTGGGCACATGAATTCGGAGCCCGGTCTCTGTGAGCTACCTTCCAGACAGTAAAACCCTGAGGTAGAGTGGAAAAGTTCCACAGTAAATCATATCTTCTAGCTGAAAGTGATGGCATCATGACAACTGAATACCACAGCAAGGCATAACATCATATATTCCACAAACAGTATCCACAGAACTGCAGGTCCAATGTTCGTCTTCACCGTAAACGCAAATTTCCTCGGGTCCAACGTTCGTCTTCATCCACTGCACACGAATATTAACTTCACTACATACCCATTGGGATGCAGACGGGATGATGGACTAATTACCTGCTGGACATGGCGGGCAGTCCCTCTTCCTCTGCAGACCCTGTTTTGGGCCGTAGCTTCCAGAAGGACATGGCAAAGCAACATCTCCAGCACAGTAATGACCTGTGACAATACGGTTTTACATTCATATTCATATGGGAATTGTCAAAAACGTAAAAACAAGACTATTCAATGAAGTCCAGAAAGAAGAACTATGAAATCTACTGACGTCACCTAAAGGACAAACAACGCAGGCTGCTCCCTCCCGGCTGTCTCTGTGTGTCCCGGGAGGGCAGGAGGAGACGGGCTGTCCAGACTGCACAGCCAGCCTTGTCCCTGTTCTACTCCAGCCAGGTACCACAGCGTCTTCACATAGAGAGGTGCCGTTGCAGGTCTTGCAATGTGTCTGGCCAGGCATGGAGTACTGTCCAGGGAGACAGGCTAATGGCTGCGAGGTCCTATTATGTGGGCAGTAGCTCCCTGCAGAGGAGAAGTAGAGTCAAAGGCATTGTTCAGGTTAAATGCATTCCATTGCGGCATTGAACAATCCTTCCCATGAAATATATTGGCATGGTGTCTCAAAAACAAACGATCCAGTTTGAAGAAATCCTGTCTCAATCTCAATTATATTCTTCTCATTTGATGTAGTTCTTTTAAAAAGGAGGAACCACATTTGTAGCTGGGGGTAGTGCAACCCTGTTTCCAAAACAGTTGGGACGCTGCGTAAAATGCATATAAAAACAGAATGCAATTATGTGCAAATCATTTATCCCTATATTTAATTGAAAATAGTACAAAGACAACTTATCAAATGTCGAAACTGAGAAATTGTATTGTTTTTGGAAAAATACATGCCCATTTTGATTTTGATGCCAGCAACACATTTCTAGAAACGTGTCATGTTTACCATTGTGTTGCATCACCTCTTCTTTTAACAATACTCTGTAAACATTTTGGAACTGAGGAGAACAATTGCTGTAGTTTTGAAAGTGAAATGTATTCCCATCCTTGCTTGATAGAGGATTTCAGCTGCTAAACAGTTTGGGGTCTCCTTCGTTGTATTTTTCGTTTCATAATGAGACAAATGTTTTCAGTGGGTGACAGGTCTGGACTGCAGGCAGGCCAGTTTAGCACCTAGACTCTTTTATTACGGAGCCATGCTATTGTAATATATGCAGAATGTGGATTGGCATTGTCTTGCTGAAATAAGCAATGCATTCCCTGAAAAAGACATTGTCTGGATTGCAGCATATGTTGCTCCAAAATCTGTATATATTGTTCATCAATAATGGTGCCTTCACAGATGTCCAAGTCACCCATGCCATGTGCACTAATGCACCCCCATACCATCACAGATGCTTGTTTATGAACTGTGCTCTGTTAAGACGCCGGATGGTCCCTCTCCTCTTTAGTTTAGACGTGGCGTCAATGATTCCCTAAACAAATTTCAAATTTTGATTCGTCAGACCACACAACAGTTTTCCTCTTAGCCTTAATCCATCTTAAATGAGCTCAAGCCCAGAGAAGGAGGCGGCGTTTCTGGATCTTGTTTATATATGGTTTCTTCTTCGCAAGGTCAAGTTTTAACTTGCATTTGTGGATGCAGCTACATACTGTGTTCACAGACAGTGGTTTTCAGAAGTGTTCCTGAGCCCATGCAGTGATTTCCACTGCAGTTCCAATGCAGTGCCGCCTAAGGGCCCGAAGATCACGGCCATCCCATAGTAGTTTTCGGCCTTGTCCCTGGCATACGGAGATTTCTCCAGATTCTCTGAGTCTTTTAATGATATTATGTACCATAGATCATGAGATGCCCAAACTCTTTGCAATTTTACGTTAAGAAACGTTATTTTTAAATTGTTGCACTATTTGCCCACGCGGTCTTTCACAGAGTGGTGAACCCCTCACCATCCTAACTTCTGACAGACTCATCCTCTCTGGAATGATAACTTAATACCAAATCATGTTACTGACCTGTTGCCAATTGACTTAATTTGTTGTGTGATATTCCACCAGGTAGAGTTTTTTAGCATTACACAACTTTTCCAGTCTTTTGTTGCCTCTGGCCCAACTGTTTTCAAATGTGTTGCTGGCATCAAATTCAAAGTGGGCATATATTTTTCAAGAAACAATGAAATGTCTCAGTTTCAATTGATATTTTGTCTTTGTTCTATTTTCTACTGAATATAGGGTTTAAATGATTTGCACATCACTGCAGTTTGTTTTTATTTTCATTTTGCACAGCGTCCCAACTTTTTGAAAATGGGGTTGCATTTAACACAATACATGATCAGTTTTTACCTGGATTCAAGTTTTGACAAACTGAGCAGCGACTGAATCTCTAATGTGTTTTTCTTGGAAACCGATTCATTGATGATTGATGAAAGAGGCTGGTGGGTGAACTACAGTAGTACACACTTGGAAACATGGTCAGGGGTTTTATCCTGGTCAGGGGTTTTATCCCAAGATAATTATTATTCCCACACAATACTTCCACATCTTGGTGCCTTGCCTGCTGGACATGGATGACACTGGACACCACAAAGCGTGGAGAAGGAGCCTGCTGGACAGTCAGTGCAGGCCGTCTTGGTGGGGTTGGGCTCTTCTCCAGGCCCACACTTAAATGGCAAGAAAATAGACCAATAAACACTATTTCTCGTCATCCCAATAATTCCTGTCCCCACTCGTCCTTGCAAATTCACAACTATGAATAGCATCATTTGTAATGAAAACAATACTCCCATATAAGGTATTCATAAGGACATAAAGTATAGTATATTACAGATAAATTAACACCTTTTGAAGGTGTCCATTTGGGCAGACAGACCCAAAGGGACAGGGCAGGCACTGGAGAAGTCCCTCTGGGGAGTGCTGCCCTCCTGGGCAGGGTTCTAGTGTCCCAGAAGCTGGATCACAAAGGAACCCAGCAGGACAAAGTCTGCAGTCCACCCTGTCTTCTGTGCTGACTAAACCTAGTGAACAAGGCTACAGTAGACAGAAGGATATTATAGATACACGCAGCAGTGTATGGTATATACAGTAGAAAATAAATCTGTAGTTAAATTGTTTTAAATCTGTATGCGTAACAAGATCTCAACTGTAAATGAGATCTCGGTCTTAGTGGGTTTTTCCTGTATATATAAATAAAATAAAATATATATTAGATATTAGAAAATATATATGATAACTAAACAGTGAAAAGGCAAGTTAGGTTAATACCTTGCAATCTTCAATGCTGCTTCTTCCTGTGTGTTGGCTGTATGTTCCTGCTGGGCATCTCTTTGGTGCAGATACGTTGCCTGGACAGCTAATGTTATAACAAAAACTTTCACTTAATATTGACACTTGTTCACGTCTTACAGTGAATAGTGGAACGGGGGCTAATGTGTTGAGTTACTGTAAAGAAAAAAGATTGTCTTGTACTCACAAATATCCTGAAGGACAATCCACACAGAGTCCGGCTGAAATGTAGGCTCCGTCAACACAGCTATGGTTTTGCTTAATACTGTGGACCAGATCAGGATTCATCTCAACAAGCCCTATGTGAATGAATATCAATGAAAGAATGAAGGCTAAACCGAATGACACTGTATCAGAAACGTGTCTCTTATAAGTAGCCCAAATTGTAAATTATTAGCAGCATGTGATAAATGTACTGATTATCCCATGTCCAGTTAGGGAGAGTTTTTGTGATCTATACTGAAAGTGAAAGTATTAACATGAACTTAGAACATACCTGAAACCAAGGATGGTTGTTTCAGTACAGGATTGATCCATAAAGCTGAGAAACACAACAGCAGCATACTATACCACTCCGGCATTCTTAGAAAATATCAAATAAACTCCACATGGACCCGTGCGTCTGTATTTGCCTGTCAGCCCAGGATAGTCAAAGGGCACAAGGATGTCTGATCCAAAGGATGAAACTGAGAGCTCAGTCGATGCAAGTGAAACGTGAACCATCATGGAACCTGACCCCAAGGGGCCTCTCGCTCAGCCAGATACTGGTTACAGTGAACTCCTGTTACCTGCACATTCAAAGTGCATGTATGTGAGTCAAAGCTATGCCCCCTCTCTTTTTCTGTCTGTACTGGCTCTTGTTGAGGAAGGAATCCAGGATTTAAGATCATGATGACATCATATGCCCTTTTATGAAAATTGAAGCGTAAGCAGTTTTTCACTTACAATGTCAGTCGCCGAAAAAGCCCTTGTTCTCAAGGAGACTCACCATTTTAACAGGATTTTAAGGCCAGAAAGGGATGGATCCTTTAAGGGTAGTTGTTGTAACATTTTTTTTAATTTACTATTTCCACAGCTTTTCTAGTTTAAGCAACTACTTTAATGTACACCAAGTATAAACCGAATTTACTGAACATTTCAGTGTTCAGTAAATTGTCATGTCCTCCGTGCCAGGATTGTCACATCCTTCCGTGCCAGGACGTGACAATAGGTAATGAAAAACACCTTGTACTGTAGTATGGATTTTTTACTGACTTGGCGTCCCCAGTGATAATACCCACCCACTGCCAGTGCGTTCATGTAAGCCTGCAGGATCAAGTAGCATTGCAAGTCTTCTGATACAAGTTGAGCAAACACATCATTGAAAATTGGGCCAACTTAAAATGTTAAATTCAGGCAATACCTGGATTAAACAAGTTCAGTAAGATAAAAAAGCTGGAACTAGTTCCTAAATAATAACGACTTTACACATCTTGAAATAATGACAAAATGTTACAGAAAGCATTCTTCATTGTACTTCTTGTGGTAAATTGAACGTATAATGTTTCCTGTTTGTGTTTTGCACTTCAGGAGTGGAGTTGTGGTGTCTTCAGAAGTTGTGGTGCATATTTCTGGAGCTGCACTTTTGAAAAATGCAGATGTCAAAATATTAATTTAGTCCTGATATTATTTTTATATAAAAAACTGTAATATAAGTCTAATTTTCTTATAATATTTTAGGTGGAATCAAAGCCTACAAAAATGTGAGGATATTAAATCTTATTGCAGATGTACATGTTTTAAATGTCTGTGTTGACAGATGCATAAAATACCCCAGCAAAATGTAGATACGTGTGAAATTAAATAAAATAATAAAAACTCAAATCCCTAATCAAATCCCTATTAAAATAAAGAAAGATCAATGTGTACACCATTAAATCCAATATGAATGGCATTGCCTGTCAGTATATATAATAACATGTAGCAAGGTTTTTTTTTATATTTCCTGTGGATCTTTCCATTACCCCATTATCTACAAAGCAGGTGTCATGTATGAAAAGTGAAGATCTAGGATCAGCTTCCCCTCCCCGATACAAAACTTAACCATCATAAGAAAACGGCAAGACTGACCCAAGATCAGTGTCTAGTGTCAACATCACCCTATACCAAAGTAAGGAACATATGTAACAGGCATCCTGTTTAGCCCACTTCCTGTGCCTGAGATGTGGTACATGGTATGATGGCAGAATTCACTCTAAAACCAGTAGTGCAGATGTCTTTTTGAATAAAGCAAATTCCATGAGCTAACTGACTCAAACAGTTGAAACACTGGGGTCTGAAAATATTTGGAAAGAATGTCAATCTTAGCCCACTTCGCAATGCTTCTTCTTTTGCGGTACAAAGGTAAAAATAAATGTTTCTACTTCTATTTTCAGTATCTCGCAGACAAATGAAAATCAAAGTCCTCCATCTATATATTCAGATCCAGGGCTAATGACTAAAGAATTGTTGTTTATGCCCATTTTATTACAGATTCCGTAACTTGTACAACCCAGGAGACACAGCTCGATGTCGTTAATGCTGCAGTTGGAGAACCACTCGAATTGAACTGCACCTATAACTGCTCTGTTGGATTTGTCCGGGGACACTGGAAGAAAGTCCCAGAGTGTATTCATTGCCCTCGGCTAATGGAAACAAAAGATTGGCCCATGAATGGTGACCTCTGCACATTATCCTTGTATTTTCTGAATTTTTCTAAAGAAGATTTTCAGTACAACTATACCTGCTTTACTGAAGATCATGGAAGTGAAGTACTCCAACGCAAGACAGAGCGGCTGGTATCACTGCAGGAACAAGGTAGGGCAAAAACAGGTTGAAATGCTACTAATCTACACTGTAGGCCTACAGAATGTGCGTTTGACCTCTATAAACCAAGTATGTTAAAAGTAAGTATTATATGTTAATGTCTTAATAAAGATCATGTATTTATACTTATAATAATGACTAGCTAGAGGGCAAAAAGTAATTATTTTGCCTTTGTTATCAGTGCAACCTAGTGCCCGAACCACAAAAGTCACTACTGGTAAGTATATAGAAATTATTTTTTTTCAGTAGTCTGTAACACAATAATTCAAAGGCACAAAATATAAAGCTGCTAATCATTTCTGTGTTCTAGACGTATCAGTGACAGTATTACCTAACCATGAAGACTTCACAAATAATGATGAGATAATGCTGCTATATCATTTCTGTGTTCTAGACGTATCAGTGACAGGATTACCTAACCATGAAGACTTCACAAATAATGATGAGATAATGCTGCTATATCATTTCTGTGTTCTAGACGTATCAGTGACAGGATTACCTAACCATGAAGACTTCACAAATAAT
>JACXGI010000688.1:0-14270 GCA_016801175.1 Esox masquinongy
GTCAATGGTCGTCTTTTGGACAGCTGTCAAGTCAGCAGTCTTCCCCATGATTGTGTAGCCTACAGAACTAGACTGAGAGACCATTTAAAGGCCTTTGCAGGTGTTTTGGGTTAATTAGCTGATTAGAGTGTGGCACCAGGTGTCTTCAATATTGAACCTTTTCACAATATTCTAATTTTCTGAGATACTGAATTTGGGTTTTTCATTAGTTGTCAGTTATAATCATCAAAATTAAAAGAAATAAACACTTGAAATATATCAGTCTGTGTGGAATGAATGTATACATTATACAGGTTTCACTTTTTGAATGGAATTACTGAAATAAATCAACTTTTTGATGATATTCTAATTTTATGACCAGCACCTGTACATACAGTATCTCACAAAAGTGAGAGTACACCCCTCACATTTTTGCAAATATTTGAGTATATCTTTTCATGTGACAACACTGAAGAAATGACACTTTGCTACAATGTGAAGTAGTGAGTGTACAGCTTGTATAACAGTGTAAATTTGCTGTCCCCTCAAAATAACACAACACACAGTCATTAATGTCTAAACCGCTGGCAACAAAATTGAGTACACCCCTAAGTGAAAATGTCCAAATTGGGCCCAAAGTGTCAATATTTTGTGTGGCCAGCATCATTTTCCAGGACTGCCTTAACCCTCTTGGGCATGGAGTTCACCAGAGCTTCACAGGTTGCCACTGGAATCCTCTTCCACTCCTCCATGACGACATCACGGAGCTGTTGGATGTTAGAGACCTTGCGCTCCTCTACTTTCCATTTGAGGATGCCCCACAGATGCTCAATAGGGTTTAGGTCTGGAGACATGCTTGGCCAGTCCATCACCTTTACCCTCAGCTTCTTTAGCAAGGCAGTGGTCGTCTTGGAGGTGTGTTTGGGGTCGTTATCATGTTGGAATACTGCGCTGCGGCCCAGTCTCCGAAGGGAGGGGATCATGCTCTGCTTCAGTATGTCACAGTACATGTTGGCATTCATGGTTCCCTCAAAGAACTGTAGCTCCCCAGTGCCGGCAGCACTCATGCAGCCCCAGACCATGACACTCCCACCACCGTGCTTGACTGTAGGCAAGACACACTTGTCTTTGTACTCCTCACCTGGTTGCCGCCACACATGCTTGACACCATCTGAACCAAATAAGTTTATCTTGGTCTCATCAAACCACAGGACATGGTTCTAATAATCCATGTCCTTAGTCTGCTTGTCTTTAGCAAACTGTTTGCGGGCTTTCTTGTGCATCATCTTTAGAAGAAGCATCCTTCTGGGACGACAGCCATGCAGACCAATTTGATGCAGTGTGCGGCGTATGGTCTGAGCACTGACAGGCTGACTCCACACCACTTCAACCTGTGCAGCAATGCTGGCAGCACTCATACGTCAATTCCCAAAGACGCTGGATATGACGCTGAGCACATGCACTCAACTTCTTTGGTCGACCATGGCGAGGCCTGTTCTGAGTGGAACCTGTCCTGTTAAACCGCTGTATGGTCTTGGCCTCAGTGCTGCAGCTCAGTTTCAGGGTCTTGGCAATCTTCTTATAGTCTAGGCCATCTTTATGTAGAACAATTCTTTTTTTCAGATCCTCAGAGAGTTCTTTGCCATGAGGTGCCATGTTGAACTTCCAGTGACCAGTATGAGGGAGTGTGAGAGCGATAACACCAAATTTAACACCTGCTCCCCATTCACACCTGAGACCTTGTAACACTAACGAGTTACATGACACCGGGGAGGGAAAATGGCTAATTGGGCCCAATTTGGACATTTTCACTTAGGGGTGTTCTCACTTTGTTGCCAGCGGTTTAGACATTAATGGCTGTGTGTTGAGTTATTTTGAGGGGACAGCAAATTTACACTGTTATACAAGCTGTACACTCACTACTTTACATTGTAGAAAAATGTCATTTCTTCAGTGTTGTCACATGAAAAGATATACTCAAATATTTACAAAAATGTGAGGGGTGTACTCACTTTTGTGAGATACTGTACTTATACACACAGCTTCCATACTATTACCCCTGCCCCTCTAACACATACATACTTATACACACACAGCTTGCATAATTTTATATCTGCCCCTCTTATCTCTCTACTCTAAGTGAAACAATTCCTACCATAACAGATTATTAAGCAAAGGTAAAATAAACACACAGTTTATATCCTGTGAACTCTGCCCCTCTCATTTCCTCCCCAGTTCAGACCAAGACTACGAACAATAGTGAGACTGACTACCATAGGAGGCCAACATGCTAAGGTAACACACACACCCACACACAGTTTGGGCTATTATATTCAATAAACTCTGCCCTTCTTATTTTTCACTTATCCTCCCCACAGATTGAGCCTATAGACAACAGTCAACACTGGACAGCCATGCAGGTGATTCTCCTGGGAATCATCTTTTATGCAGTGCTGGAGTTTGAATGGACAATCAAACTCATGACGCTGCAGTGAAAAATAAAATTGCCATGCGATCTGATGTATACTGCTTTCTGTCTTCTCTTTAAAGCATGTACAGGAAATTCTCTTAATGATGAGGAAGTAGGTTGTACATAAAAAATTGCCTTGACATTTTTTTTTTACCTCCAGGAACCTGAGCTAAAGGATATTTCACAGGATTAAAGAACCACATCCTGCAGATAGTCTTAGTGAAAATATTCTTCTCAATATTTTGAGTGTTATTTGCATGATTCCTGCAGGATTTATTTCCTGAAGGACTACCTACAGGATCCAACAATTGTCCTATAGGAAAGTGGACCCAAAATCCAGTAGGACAAATCCTGCAGGATCACCTACAGGATTTAGAGGCCACTTTCCTGTAGGGCAATTTATTGGAATTCCTGCAGGATATTTTTTATGCAGGATTCATGCAGGATTTATTTCCTGTGGGACAACCTGCAGGATTCCTACAGGATCCTGCATGAACTGTCCTAGAGGAAAGTAGCCCCAAAATCCTGTAGGACATCCTGCAGGATTCCTGTAGGACTTGTCCTGCAGGATTCCTGTGGGACTTTTTTGTAAGGGACTGCATCATCAATGGGTAATACAAGCCGAGCGTGTTTTCGACTTCAGGCAACTAACTTAAGCACAGTTAGTTATGTCAGCCTGCATCTGGTTGTTGTAACAACGGTATGTTGTTGACTTGCACAGCTACATTCGGTTCATTCAGTATGAGTCTTGCACATCTAGACAACGTTAGTGGCTATAAAAGGAAAACTGAATGCATGTGTTAGTCATTAGAATGTGTGTAAGTACAGAGTGATAGTACACCAACATCATGGTCCACCTACATCTTTAGTTTGTTAGAAGTTTATGTACTTTTTATTTGGCAGGTACTGGTCGCCACTTGTCAACCTTTCATCACACATCCTATCAGAGATAGAATTATATCTACTGCAGAACACTCAGTGCACTTCTGGCTCTCACAGGTTTTTTGAGAAGAGTTCCCAAGATTACTTAAGTTTAAACAAACTGGTATATTGGATCTTTTTATCAAAAGTAACCCATAATACAATGTGTTTGTATTTCTCTTTGTTTCCCGTCTACTCTAGCTTGTGTCAATGTCCCCTCACAATGTTCTTCAATGTCCCTCACACCAAACCTCAAGAAAATAGGTGAACACTCTTCAGTTCCTTTGCAATATTTTTAGAATGGCATTCCCTAATATTCAAAGTGTTAATGTTACCAAATGCATGAACTATACTGTAGTGATCTCTGCTGACTTCTACACTACCTGAATCTCAGTGTTCTTAACATTGATTTGATACTGTTACTCAATTGCACAAAAAGATCCATCAATCATGTGACATTATCCTGCTTTTTTCAGCAACGTGTTTTAATGACCATCCTCTTTGCCACCACTACCAAATTATGGCCCGTCATTGAACTTCTAAATTAATATGTTTCCAAGTCATCAGAAACTTAGGATTATTTCTCAGAGAGGAGACCATAACATAAAATATACTGTATAGTTATTAATATTGCTTTTATTATTATAATTATAATTTTTTGTTATGAACCATGTCTTTGTTTGACATCATGTTGTCAGTATGATTGTACAAAATACTCTATTTATTAAATCCCCATGCATGCAAATGAGTAATTACATACTGGAGTATCCTTGTTACAATAAATATAATGGTATCCATTTTTTTGTCATAAGATTCACTGTTGTCTTAAGAAAGTGTATTCTAAAGAAATGTATCCAAAAATATTAACTTTGCTTTGGGAATGCCTGATGTCATCCTCCATTCACTACTGTCAATGAGCAATTACAGTTGTGCTCAAAAGTTTGCATACCCTTTTAGAATTGGTAATATATGTACCATTTTTAAAGAAAACATGAGTGAGCAGGCAAAACACATTTATTTTATTTACTTATGGGATTCATATTCAACTGTAGGTTATAACAGAATGGTACAATCATAAAACAAAACATGGCAACAAAGAAAAAAATGAAATGACCCCTGTTCAAAAGTCTGCATGCCCTTAGCTCTTAATACTGTGTATTGCCCCATTTATTGTCAATGATAGCGTGTAGTCTTTTGTAATAGTTGTCTATGAGGCCCTGAATTCTTGCAGGCGGTATAGCTGCCCATTTGTCTTGGCAAAATGCCTCCAGGTCATGCAAAGACTTTGGTTGTCTTGCACGAACAACACGTTTGAAATCTCCCCAGACTGGCTCTATGATATTAAGGTCAGGAGATTGTGATGGCCACTCCAGGACCTTCACCTTTTTCGACACTAATTGCAATTTAAAAAGCCACAGGTCTGGGAAATTAACCTTTAATTGCCATTTTAACCTGTGTGTCACCTTGTGTGTCTGTAACAAGGCCAAATATTCAAGGGTATGTCAACTTTTGATCAGGGCCATTTGGGTGATTTCTGTTAACATTATGATTTAAAAAGGAGCCAAACAACTATGTGATAATAAATGGCTTCATATGATCACTATTCTAAAATAAAAGACAGTTTTTTTGCATGATCAATGCAACCACTAATGTTAGCTAGATGTCCAAGACTCACACTGAATGAACCAAATGCAGATGTGCAAGTCAACAACATACCGTTATCTAGTCAGTCGCGCCATGGGGTTAGATTAGGGTTGCCACCTTCAATGTGGAAAAATAAGGGATACCTTGCCAGCAGCCCCAAACACGGGAGACATAAATGAAGCGGGATCTGGGGGTCCTCCCCAATGAGAGTGTCAGATGCTTCATTTCCTGCATTCTAGTGAATTTCTATGCACCAATTTGTTCTTTTAGGCATCATTTTCAAAGTCCCCTGCTACAGTGAACATGAATGTAATGGATATAGAGCTAATAAGAGTAGAGAACAGTTGCATCAATTATATTAAGGATTAAAACATCAGATCATAGACATGGGCAAGATGTTTGGTCTTTCAAAATAAACTTTTTGGTATATTTGGAAGAACAAGAACCCACCCTCCAGGAAGGATGGGGTAGCCTAGCATTGTCTGTTGCTGCTCCCATGTTCTGGAATAGTCTCCCATCCCACATTAAGTCCCATTCCACCATTGACAACTTTAAATCAAATTTAAAGACCCACCTTGTTTCTCTCTTGCTTTTAGTTCAGTCTGATGTTGTCAATTGTTTTTTGTCGTCCACTCTTTACTTATTTTTAATGTCCTCTTACTGTGTTTTAATCTGTTGTTGGTTTTATTCGATTTCTCTTAACTTCTTATTGTATTACTTGATTTAATTGATTTTACATAATTTTAGTTGTCTTAGGTGTTTTCCATTTTAGTCTTGCCCTCTATGTATTATATGTACTATTGCATTATATTATGTATTGTTGCCTTTTATGAACTATTCCTTTTATCATGTATACAGACCCGGCGGCACCGGGGCATTGCCCCCCAGCAAGTATTCTTTGTCCCCCAAAAAATAGTTTGGGTAAGATTCTTCCCAATACTGTACTTCACTAATTACTGTTGGGAATGTAGGCTAGCTCTCTTGCCTTCATCTACAAATGCGATCGAAGATGTGCTTAAGTGATGTGATCACTAAGCTACAAAGAATGTGTAACTACTGCAGTTACTAAAGCTTTCAAGTTTGATTGACAGCTGTGTATTTTGCTAGTATATAACCTCAGCAAACCATGCATGCGAAGATTATTTGCTTTCTGTCCGTCGTGCTTTAGCTACTATTCTATGTTGATAGGTATGAGAAATGTGCCCGTCCATGGCAATCAAAAGCCCGTCCAAAACGTTTGTTCTAGCGGCTTCACGTATACCTGTTTTGAGGCAGATGTTAATCCATCTGCCTCGACTGTAAAGCACTTTGGGTCAACTCCTGAGTTTTTTTAAATGTGTTATATAAATAAAAGTGACTTGACTTTCCACCAAGTGGGATATTGGTTAAATTTCTCTCACACATACACACACAGCTGGTACGTGCGGAGGGTCGTATCTTCTGCTTACAGAACTGTCAATTTATCTGGGAGAACCGCACTGCTGATGTTACTGTGCGTCTGAGTCTCCGTAACCAGGGCAACGATGACGTTCATTGACAGACAACTCGCCTGTCATTCTGATTTAATACTTCTCCGCTGTTTCATGAAACTCTTTTGGTTTTATTATTTCTCGTGTCAATCCTAGCTTGTGAAAACGTAAAGTAGGGTGTGCACGAAAATACGGGACAAATCGCGTCCCGTATTTATTCTGTAAGGGACAGTGCATTTTATTTTTCAATACGGGACGATCCCGTTTTATACGGGACGGGTGGCAACCCTCATGTTTTGGTGGAAACTCGACTGGCCAAGACACTGGTGCATAGCTGTTGTTTGCAATAGAAAACAGACACATTACCGTGCCAAAAGCTTGAGGTTAAAAAGGCCTACCTAGTTAGTTTGTTGAGTATACGTTTTAAAGGCTAGTGTCCAGTCAGATGCAAGTCACGTCTCTCTCTTTCCCTCTCCTCGGTCAATAGCCAACGGGACATCCTAACTATATCCTATAACTATACAGTATATTTTATGTTATGGTCTCCTCTCTGAGAAATAATCCTCAGTTCCTGATGACCTGCATACAGATTATTTTAGGAGTTCAATGACGGGCCATAATTTGGTAGTGGTGGCAAAGAGGATTGTCGTTAAAACACGTTGCTGAAAAAAGCAGGACAGAGAAGCAGGGTAATGTCACATGATTGATGGATCTTTTTTGTGCAATTAAGTAACATTATCAAATCAATGGTAAGAACACAGATTCAGGTAGTGTAGAAGTCAGCAGAGATCACTACTGTATAGTTCATGCATTTAGTAACTTTAACACTTTGAATATTAGGGAATGTCATTCTAAAAATACTGCAAAGGAACTGAAGAGTGTTCACCTATTTTCTTGAGGTTTGGTGTGAGAGACATTGAAGGACATTGTGAGGGGACATTGACACAAGCTAGAGTAGAAGGCAAACAAAGAGAAATACAAAACACATTATACTAAGGGTTACTCTTGGTAAAAAGATCTTGGGAACCATTCTCAAATAACCTGTGTGAGCCAGAAGTGCACTGAGTGTTGTGCAGTAGATATAATTTTATCTCTGATAGGGTGTGTGATGAAAGGTTGACAAGTGGCCCAAATAAAAAGTACATAAATGTCTAACAAACTAAAGATGTAGGTGGACCATGATGTTGGTGTACTATCACTCTGTACTTACACACATTCTAAGGACTAACAGATGCATACAGTTTTCCTTTTATAACCACTAACGTCAGTTAGATGTGCAAGACTCATACTGAATGAACCGAATGCAGCTGTGCAAGTCAACAACATACCATTATCTTGTCAGTTGCGTCATCGGGTTAGATACCTTCATTACTTTTGTTCAGCTACAGTAGCCTACTGGCAGGCTAGCTAGCCAACCAGATGCAGGCTGACATAACTAACTGTGCTTAAGTTAGTTGCCTGAAGACGAAAACACGCTCAGCGTTGTATTACCAATTGATGATGCAGTCAAATATTGTTGTACAATGTAAACGTTAAACTCACATTTCAGGAAAAACGTGTTCTAGCTATCTATAGACTCCAATCGACCAGGCACCAGTCCGAATATTCCATAAGTCCCACCAAGCGATCCCTCTGACTGAAACCACGCACACAAGAACTTGTCGACCGAAGGAAAATGTGTGTCAAAAATATGTAAATATAAAATGCAGATTTGTAAGAAAACTTAAAAGTTGTAAATGTAAGTCAACACTTAAATGTTAAACAGCAGTTGTAAATGTTTTACAGATTTGTTTTTTTTTGTGAAATATGTTTGTACATATTCACAGATTTTATTTATATTTGTGAAACATGTTTACATATTTACAGATGTTTTTATTTACAAAATATTTTTTCACATTTACAAATCCTATTTTTATTTGTGAGTTGTGATGAATATACGCACGGATTTTCTAGATATTTTGACGAATATTGAGACACATCTAACTCCATATGGTACGTTTTTTAACACATGTTAATAACTGTGTTTGGAATGTGAATTCCATTTCCATTCAGACAATGCACATACATAAAAAATATTAAGATTTGTTAATAAACGACACTAGATAATTTGCTCATATTTTAGTCAAATTACAATTTGGCACCAATGCACCGGTGATGAAAAGAATGCATATCATTTGATTGTTTCGAACCAGTTAAAAGTGAGGGCTAGCTAAAAGTAAGGGCTGCAGCACCCCTAGGGTTACTTCTCAAGGCTAGGCCTACAGAGCGAAATTAGTGTCACCAGAAATAGAATTTGAATTAAGATATTGAAACTGAAATAAGCAAAACATAATTTGTAATGCACACATTGAATAATTGAATTCCTAAATTGAACTTGAATAGGTTCTGACAATAAATTGAATATAGCATTCCATTTTAAACATTTCTTCAGATTCAGTTAAAAAAAAAATCAGTTCAAATATTCAGTTTAAAATTTCAGTTCAAAAATTCGATTAAAAACATTTTTGTTAAAAAATTCTGTTCTAAAAATTCAGATTCAATACCTCAACATCCTGGTACTTTGCCAGCCAGGAAAAGCAGACGAATGATGAGGTCATACTCTACCAGCCCATTGCAAAGTACAACAAGCTAAGTACACCCTGACCCCTGGCAGTCCGGACTGATATTTTTATTCCTTCTCCTCGAGAGTCCACTTTCTTTGCTTGCATTACAAGAGAAAAAACAGGAGCTATGTGATTAAATGCAATGTTGCGCGATGGTACTGTACCACTAATGCCAACGGTAAGTTTGAACAGTCTCATATATATATATAAGAGTCTCAAATACTGATTGACTACTTTCTAATTTGGAATGTGGAAGGCAGGATACACACTAGTAATATTGTAGTTAGCTAGGTAAACCTCAAGTTGCCATCCTTCTTATGTAAGGATGACACCGGTGGACTATGCCTGTTTGAGGCGTCTCCCCCAGTGCGCTCTCCTCCGCTTCCTGACCAGCCATGGGGATGGGATGGGTTTTGCGGCACCAATGTCAATCTCATGCTGCAGTAAGTGTATCTGACCCACCTTTCACTCACTCAGGGTGAAAAATGCCTGAAACTCTGACGACAAATGCCACAACTGTTCCCGCTGCTGAGGCTCCAGGCCGTCACAGTTCTGCTCCCATATTCCTCGCACAGCGGACGACGTGTCTTTCTCTCTTGCCCACCCGGGAATCTCAGTGTGCCTTGAGGTTCACCTGCCATACCGCAGTTCTCAGGAAGTCCAACCCCCTACTTACAGGGGTCCAGCACCTCAGCCAGCCACAAGGAAACACTCAGCCAGCCACACAGGGAAACACCCCACTGTTACCACTTTGATGTCCGCTCCATGGGGGAGTGGAGTCTCATTCTCCCGTCTGTGCCACCAGATACCTCCTGGCAGTGTTGCATTCTGGGATATCACCCCAAGGGACCATATTGCCCATCCTATACAAACCCCAAGCCATTTTCCAGGGCACCAGCTGTTTTAAATCGGTGCCTGAGACGATGGTCAGTCCAACTACACCCCAAACAGACCAAGGGGCGGTAGCGAGGATGTGCACCGCACGGATTGGCTCTTACGACAGTTGCGCTGTCTTTTTCTGTCTGGCAATCACAGCCTTGGCTCCCACACTCTCCCTTTCCAATGCCAGCTCCAATGCTTCCTGCAGGATTTGGGGTTGTGTGCTGACTGGGTCAGGCTGCTGAGCACTGTTGCTTTAAGAGCCTGATAAAAACTGCTCCTGGTCTACCTCACTCAGCAGGACACCTTCACACTGTGGTGATGTCATAAGTACCTAGAGAATCCGGACCAAAATATCTGCCTAGCGGCTCGCTCTAATTTTCAATAATTGTATTAGCCTAGTTTTATGAATTTAGGTTAGAAGAGAGAAAATATTATTTATAAAGTGAGAGCCTGGGCCTCAGAAGAGGAAAACAGGTATTTTATATAAATAAGCGGTAGGAAGGAAATGAAATGCGACTGAAATACATGACTACAATCTGACAAGAAGTCCTCAATATTCTTTGACTAAAAGTAGAATGAAACTAAGAATGCTCAAAAAGACTAGTGGGATTAAAACTAAAAGCATTTTCATCACTAAAACTATGACAATCTAAAATAGCTGCCATATTTCTTAGAATAATCTCCCCCCAGCTCAGTGGAAAACATGCAGTATTTCTGTTTGATTGATGGTTTGCGGATGTGCATGGGAAAGGGTGTGGGGAGGAAAATACCCTACATGTATCAGTAAAGGGACTCCCACAATTAGTTTGTTGCCTAGTCTAGAAGGAGAAAAATATATTGATATTATCAACAGAAACAGTTTAAGATAGTGATAAGGAACTTTGGGTACAGTGCTCTCTGAGGCTTCCTCAGGAAGTAATGCAAAATAGTTTTTTTTTTATTGTGAAACGCTTCTTGGTAATGTTTGTTCTTTCTGTTTTGGTTTGGTAGTGTTTGTTGGTCAGAAGAAGACAACTCACTCATTGGAGAACCTGACTCATTGGAGCACCATGCTAGAAAGCCCTCAAACATAACACCAAATCCACAGTTTCTTTTTCAATTGAATTGTTCACATTATAGGTCACATTAAGTGGAAAAAGTTGTGACATGATTTATCTTTGTCTCATTCTTTTACATCACAAAAACCTGGCATTTTAACAGGGGTATGTAGACTTTTTATATCCACTGTATAAGTGGTGTATATATATAAACACCCACACGCCACCTTTAAAACCGTAGCTTACCTAGAACCAAGTGTCCTGCCCTTCTTTGTCCAGAGTGTAACATCCATTCAGCCAGTCACCGTATTTTATACTCCAGGGGAACCTACACCAACCAACCACTAGGTCACCCTGGCTACAGATAGATAAAATATGGTACATCCAATACATATTATAATTCCATTTTATCCATAATACAAATGCCAGGGCAGTCCTTAATATATGAGCAATCAACATTATATCATAGCATTATTGCTGTTATTGTTTCAACAGCATAAGACTGCAGCTACCTTGCTAGCTAGCTAAACTGTTGCGGTAATGTCATTCCACTTCTGCAGTGTTTCCGCTTGGCAATACAGACATTTGATCGATTTACCAAAAACTAATTCAATAAAAACTTTTTTGAGTGGTGAATATGACATCGTAATTTAGCTGACGTGAGGTATTTTTTTTAATTATTTTTTTTTACAGTCGGTGAAATGGGCTGGTACGCTACAGAAAAAAACTGCATGCATCTGACTTAACCAAAGCACCTCATTGGCTAAAGTGAGGTCTTCTCTTTCCAAAAATAGAACAAGAATGTTTTGTTACAGAGACAGTCGCAAAGACATGAACACAAATAGTATGTTGCCATATGGCCACAACATGCGGTAGAGGGTTTAGATCTTTATTTGAATTAAAAGGAAAATGTGCTGGGAGGGTTCCCTTCATGTGCCACCAAAAACCCCAGAAAAACCATGACTCACCTGGTGTTCAGCCGACCCAAGTTCCTCTAGATTAACCTGCTCCTCTGCTTATTCCTCTGCCTCCCATTTGAAACTCTCAAAAACCTGTGGAGCAGCAAGAGAAACTTCCCCTCCCTAACTAATGTCCAAATCCTTCCTCCTGCCCCATGTCTTTTTTTTTGGCTGTTCCTCTTACAATAGGGCATCTCCCCCTCAGCTCAGTCACAAGTCTGTCCTGGTATCCTGACCTGCTTCCCTTTACAGCTAGGATGGCAGAGTCCTTGACCATTTGTAGAAAACCACATTTCCCTTCTAAAATCCTGTTCTTTGTATAATCCCATCCTCTGTCTCCACAATCCTATGCCGCCTCTCCTCTTCTATGTCCTTTTCTCCTTCTCCTTCCATTGACTCCTCCGTCCACTCATTCTCCCCCCTCCACACATTCTCCCTACACTCCACCCCCTCCACTCCTTCCTTTTCTCCACCACCCTCCAGACCTCCTCCACTCCTCCCACCCAGGGGCATTGAAGTGGGGGGAAAAGTGGGACTGACTATCCAGGGCCCCAATGGGGGAGCCACAAAAATCTTGTAATGAAAATATGTTTTTGTTTGCAATTTTTATTTCTAAGTTATTATTGTCATAAATAAATTTAAATTGGTTGATTGACATGAAGTTGTATCCCAGAAATATAGTGGAGGCTCTCTGAGGCCACTCTCACCCCTTACAAAAGGCACAAATTAGTTTAATCAACCCTTTAAACCAGGATTTGTCTCTAAACACAGCTAATCAAGCTGAGTTTAGAGGAGATAGCTTATCGGCTGACGTGAGGATAGTTTTTAAACAAGTTTGAACCTTAAGTCACCAGGACCCTGTCCTCAGGGGGTGCGCTGACCAACTAACGGAGGTTTTCACCTCCATATTCAACCTCTGCCTGTCCCTGTCTGTAGTCCCCTCCGGCTTCAAACAGACTACCATCGTCCCTGTACCACCTGCCTGAATGACTACCACCCTGTAGCACTGACCACCATCACCATGAAGTGCTTTGAGCGTCTGCTCACATCTGCTCCACCCTTCCTGACACCTTGGACCCCTTTCAATTTGCATACCGCCCCAATAGATCTACGGATGATGCCATCGCCCTGACGACACACCGCCTTCTCCCACCTGGAAAAAGGCAACACATATGTGAGGATTTTTTCAGGGAAATTTCTTGAACTGATGTATACTTAGTCCTACACATGTATAAATGAGTTACTGGTTAAAAGTACTGAGTCTCCATGTTTAGATAAGAAAAGGAATATGGGAGAGGGGGATCTGTTATTTGTTTATGGTCATCATTGAATGGTGTCAGAAGATCATTGGGTTATCCATTAATCTGTCTATCTGTTCTTTGTCCAGATGCTGTGTGTCCCTTCAAAGTTGAAAAGGTTACCCACACGGCCCTTGGTTTAATGTGGGGTAGGACTGCCTGCCCCTTGGTTAAACCTGGGTATTGACAGATCAAAGAGAATATGTATTGTTGACATAAGACAGCTGGGCAGTATCTTACCACACCCCTTTTCAATTGTAATAAGTATTTTGACTGTTCTGTGTTTCCTCAGAGATTCCTCAGAGGGTTATTCTGTAAGCTTTTGACACATCTCTCTATTTGCAAATAAACTGCTAATTATGCTAAGAGAATTTTGTCTCTACTCACTCCTTTAAGAGTTCCTATCGATGGAATTACTGTCACAGGATGCTCTGCATCCAACACTATTGTGCCCACTAAGCATGTTCCTCAGCTCAGGACCCTGGGACATAACACCTCCTGGGACAACAACCTTTCTCTCAACATCTGTAAGACTAAAGAGATGATCGTGGACATCAGGAAGCGGCAGATGGGGGGTCATGCCCCCATACACATTGATGGAGCTGAGGTGGAGAGAGTCTCCGAATTCAAGTTTCTCTGTGTGTTCATCAAGGATGACCTCACCTCATCCAGACAGGCAAACTCGGCAGTGAAAACTGCCCAAAAATGACTATACTTCCTGAGGAGACTCAAGAAATTTGGCATGTCCACAAAAACACTCACCAACTTCCACACCTGCACCATTGAAAGCATCCTCTCAGGCTGCATTACTGCCTGGTACAGCAGCTGCTCCGCTGCGGACCGCAAGTCCCTCCAGA
This sequence comes from Esox masquinongy, assembly GCA_016801175.1. Lineage (NCBI taxonomy): Eukaryota > Metazoa > Chordata > Actinopteri > Esociformes > Esocidae > Esox > Esox masquinongy. The sequence goes on from JACXGI010000688.1 coordinate 14,120, forward strand.
GGGTGGTGAAGTCTGCGAAGCGCATTATCGGCTGCCATCTCCCCTCTGCGCAAGGCATCTACCATACACGATGCCTGAGGAAAGTGTGGAGGATGGAAAATGTTCACGATTTATTAAAATAAAGACTTCTCAGAGTCTGGTATAACAGTTA
>JACXGI010000688.1:14370-42443 GCA_016801175.1 Esox masquinongy
ACAGAGAATGAGTACAGAGACTAGCAGAGTAACGTCATGACAGATTGTTCTGCTTGTGCATTTCAAGTTTCAAGCTTATATTCTCTTCCAACAGTACAGATGACGGAATTAGCATTTGCAGAATGTACATACAAGGAATAGTCGCCACTATGGTGTAGTCTAAAAATGCAAGGTTGCACTCAGATGGCTCCAAGAGGCATAGAAAATCATAGGCTGTCGGCTGCCCAGACAACCCGGTCAAAGGCTGAGATAAATCAATCTGGACAGTTACTATATGGAGACTTTAAGTTAACCATGCTCTTCCCAATAAGGAATAGAGCTCTGTTCACCTGTAGGATGTAAGTAATAATAACCCCCTGCTGTTCAAGAGCTTCCTCCTAGAGAACAGTGTCTTATGGAGGTTTTATGACACTGGCAGAGGCCTGTTTCTTTTACTGCTAAAAGGGAGCCAAGGCCCTGTGCAGCCGACATTCCATTCATCCCTGTCCCTGAATACAGATACTGGCCTTATAAGTTGGAGACAGAGAGAGAGACAAGTCTTTCAGTATATGTGTAATTGATCAAGCATACAGAATACAGACTTCTAATAAGATAATGAATAAATAAGAATGACAATAAATTAATTTTCTACAAAAGCACGGATCATCATCAAAGATCACAGCCACCCAGGCTATTGTCTGTTCACACAGCTGCCGTCTGTTAGATGCTACCAGAGCACGCACTTCCAGACTCAAAAACAGTTTTTTCCCTCAGGCCATAAGGCTCCTCAATCAGTAACACTGATCCATGATCATAATGATCACACACGAACATTCCAAATGCTCTGATGCCCTTTCAGGCACTTTAATGGACATTAGAATATTTCAAATGCTAGTTTACATTTTTTTTATGTATATTACTGCCATACTTGCCATTTCTACAATATTCAATACTACTACCAGTATTGCTGCTAATCTACATTACTCTTTAATCTGCTGCTATGTACAGTGTTATGTATATGATCACATTATCCTCTTGATATTTTTTTTTGCTGTGTGTAAATTTTCATCTTAATTCACACTACGTAGTTGTAGTGTGCTATGCCACCATTCATAAGCTTATTGCACTCATGTGTCTATAATATTAAAAAACTCTATCAATTGCTGCTAGTTAACATGTATATTACTGCCATTGCCATTTCTACATGTTCAGTAAAACTACCCAGACTGCTGCGCTATCAAAATACTATCCAGATTGCTGTTAGTTGACAGTACTCTTTTTTAAATTGCTGCTAGTGCACAGTGTTATGTATATTGTTGCTTTATTTTTTTAATTATTTTCTGTCTAGCTATATTTTTGCTTATATACTCTTCTTCTTAACTCTTACTACGTAGTTGTCGGGTACAATGTCATAAGAATTTCACTGTGCAGGATGACGCTGTGTTGTTCGGTGCATTTGACAAATAAACCTTGAAACTTGAGTGACTGCTACTATGATAGAGTCATGTATTTCCCCAAGAAAGGTACAATCGAGTACCAAAAAAGAAAAGAAAGTATAGAGAAAGAATGCAAACTGAGGGAAAACAACTGCTAATCAAATTCTTTGAAAATAGCTTGGTAATTCATATTTAAATCTAAAATACAATGTCATATGCAGGGCTGGAAATTAAGCTTGCCCCCCCCCGCTCACCTAAGGCCAGTCGTTTACTTTTTCCAGTGAGTCTAATTTTGGAAACCCTCGTCCATCAACTTTTCAGTGCCGATTTTGTTTTAATATGCGAGAAAAGGCAGGTGCCTGAAATGCTTTCCGTGTATATGAACACATGACCATCCAAATTGCCGAGAATATGACTGATTAGACAGGATCAATGCACGGTTGATTTACAGTATAAATAAATATCATAGCCTATGTCTAATGAAATCTAGGGTAGACACTTAATCCTTCGCATAAGTCAGCTCCAATGTTTTGTTCACTATTTATGTGGGGTTTTTTGTATGCACTATTTACATAAAATAAAAATACCTTTTTGAATTATACATTGCCTATTTACGCTAATTCTTGGGCTACTTTCAGTTGACAAAATAGTTCAGTCTAGTGGATATATAATATTGTGCACAGACTAACTTAACATGAATATTGAGAAAATATATATAGAAAGCATTTGTTTCTAAACTACTAGCCCTGTTCCTTACTCTGTAAATACAGTCACAAAGAAGGCTATAACGTTTTAGGCATGCTGGTGGAAATGTTGGTATACTAGCCCGGCTCGCTAGGGCCAAAAATCCTTAAGATCCTCCCCTGGTAATACGACATTATATTTATCAAAACGACCTAGAAAATCTTAACATCATGAAAGACAGGGCCCTTAGTTTCAGAAACAGAGAGTGGAGCAGTGGCAGTTCCCTCATCATCTCCTGATGGTGTTACTAAGGACGTGAGACAAGGTGGGCTCATATAGTGGCAACTAAAAGTTACTCCAAGCAATCATTTGTAGCAGAATCAACTGAAAGAAGCTTAGCAACACTAACATCAAGTTGCCTGTTGTATCGTATGTTAGGCTATAAGCAGGTTAAGAGGCTAATTTCAATCTAGGATTGACAATACATTATGCTTTATGCCTGTAGAGGGATCTGTCCTTGTAGTAGAAAGTAAACCAGAAGATGTGGCAGAGGAAGATGAAAGGGAAAAGAACAAGGATGATTTTAAACAATGCAGCTTTAAGCATATATCACAGATTAATATTACTTCTTTCACTTAGTTCTACTCCCTCTCTGGGGTGCCTGCAGAGCTGCAGGGTTTGACCTGGTGAGCTGTTCTTTGACCTCTGTGTTTGAACAGATTGGTGCTGAAGTCGGACGATGCCTGTAGCTTGGCGAGGACACCAGTGTCTTGGCCAGCCAAAGGCTTTCCCACTGTGGAAAACAACAGTGGAAGTGACAGCCTTAAACATCTCTCCTCTTCCACCTTATACACATGCTAACACACACGCTTCTTACACGGCATTATGACTGACAACATTCAACCGCTCATTGTTTGTTCCAAGTTTGTTTTAGCAGAGCAGTCAAATATGCACCATGGCAGAGCAGTCCGTTTTTGGTATCTTTTTTTAGTTGTGGTGAAAAAAAGATTCTGCTTCATCATAGCAAAATAACATCAAACTGTACAACAGAATGGAACTTCCTGTGATTTGGCAAACATCAAAATAGAAATGATCGGCATGTCATTGAGGCACAAAAATAGACAAACGCTGGCATTTAGAAAGCTTGACAGAGATTCTCCCTGCCTCTCACACACACCCTACTCCCTTGGTCTAACACACCCAACAAAGAGCTGATTTGAATAGAGATTGGAATTACAATGATTAGACATACTACATACACCCACCATTATTGAACATATTTCGTTGTCTGCTGAGTGAACCCTTGTCTGATCCTCCTGTGTCATCCAAATATGTACATAGCCTACTGCACTGCATTTAACTATTATGGCAATTACTAAATTTCAGTGACTTTTAGCTTACCAGGTAGCATGACTAAACTTGTTTTAAATCAAGTGACTTTAAAAGACCAGGCAAAATGTTTCATTACATAAAATGTGTGCATATACATGTCAGAACGTAGCTCTAGTTCAATTTAGGGGAAGGTGTATGAAGATGTGTTGTTTTTCCTCTATGGCATTGAAGAGTAATGCGATAGCAAATTTTAAAAAAAAAAGTGAATAACAGAAAAGTGTGAGTTCAACCTTTTGGACGCAACACATGGCTCCTCCCTCCCTAATAAATTGACTGGAATGCAAATTATTTTAAGAGCAATCGCAGGAAATGCAGGTAGGGGAAGCAGCATTGACTGGTCATGTCTTCCTCTTCATCAGGGGTGTGGCTCTTCCTCCTCTGGAAGGAGCACTGCAAACGTTGCCAGGGGGACTTCCTGGCGTGTTGGTCTTCAACATCCCAGGACAGCTCATCTATCAACTCCTGTAGAGTCTCCTCAGGGATGCTGGCCTGGGTCAGTTTTGAGGCACGTGAGGCTCCTGATTAGGCCCAGATCTTACGGGAGCCTTTTCTCTCCATGTCCACGTCCTGGGCTGGACAGGGGAGTACCCTGATAAGGCGGGTGCATCCTGGCCCGTCCTTGAGGGTCAACCAAGGATTTTTGGCCGGTGGGAGATCCACCATGTGGCTCTCCAGAGATGGAAGCACATCCACATTTTTGTGGCTGTTTTTGTTTAGGTAGGTTTTAAGCCTGTTGAAGAGGGACTTCTTGGCCTTCTTGGGTGCAGAATCCACAGCCAGCTCATTACTCAGCCTCTGGAGAGACTCCTCCTCTTGTTTGGTCTCCTCAAGGAGGCGGGCGAACGCCAGTTTTGAGGACCTGCCAGAGGACACTGACCGGGCTGACCTGGTGTGGGGATTACCGGACTGCTTGTTCCACACCACCAGAGATGGTACCCTCCTGTAGCGGGTAACAGTTTGGCCAGACCTTGGGTAAGCACAGAAGGCCCAGGAGTCATCAGGGCTGGTACCGGATCCTTGGCTGGTCAGGCTGCCTTCTGATCTGTCCTTGGAGGCCATCAAAGTGGGTGTGGGGGCAGGTGGAAAGATCATGGTCCGGCCCCTGGAAGTTGAGTGCCGAGCTGATCCGCAACGTCCGTGCATATTCTCAATAAAATGGCAAGCTAGAGAATTGGCAGTTAATCCATAAAAACACTGTATGGTTGAGGTGAAAATTATATAAAAAACAGGTGTTCAGCCTTTCAACAGTCCAGCCCATTATGATGCAATAATCCATGTTTAGAACCAACTGTTTAGTTCTACTCCCACACCCCAGCAGGACCAAAAACATGCTTCTTTCACTGTTTAGTTCTACTCCCACACCCCAGCAGGACCAAAAACATGCTTCTTTCACTGTTTAGTTCTACTCCCACACCCCAGCAGGACCAAAAACATGCTTCTTTCACTGTTTAGTTATACTCCCACACCCCAGCAGGACCAAAAACATGCTTCTATCACTGTTTAGTTCTACTCCCACACCCCAGCAGGACCATAAACATGCTTCTATCACTGTTTAGTTCTACTCCCACACCCCAGCAGGACCAAAAACATGCTTCTATCACTGTTTAGTTTTACTCCCACACCCCAGCAGGGCTTTGCCAAATATTGAGGCTTTGCCAAATATTGCTATTATGGTTATGATTTGCGATTTTCAAACATGGGTGTAAACAGCGTAGACAATCTCACTTAAAATGAGAGATCTTAGACTACATAATGTGCTATTAAACTGAATAAAAAAGTTAAAGTTCGGTGCTCATTTAATGCAATGGCGTTAGCAGCGTTTGCTATGTTTGTGCAGTTGCCATAGCTGGTTAGGCAAAAAACTCAAGTCTTGAGGTATATGTTCTCCCATATGAAGTATGTTTGTGGCCACTGACTTTGAAGCCGAAACTTTTAATAACCATGCTGTTGTGTACTTGGGACAATAGCTTGGTGCCTCTGGCTAGCTTGAAGCAGACATCTTCACTAGCAGTTGCAGTGTTAACTCAAACCAACACTGAAAAACTATCAAGTATTTAAACAAAATTAGTCCAGGTATAAGTAATCTTCAAAAATACCCACAGCACTCGCAAGAAAAACTATTTCGGACGTACGATGCGTGCCTGTTGCCTCGCGTGAAGCGCATCTAATTCGCCTTTTTTGGAGCTGAAAATCGTGCAAGTTGGCGATTTGGTTATTGCACATATCAATATCGCAATTTCAATTATAATTCGATTAATCGTGCAGCCCTACTTGGCATGTTTGACAATAAGGGTGGGGCTCCAGCCTGTCTAGTTAGCCTTGTCTAAAAGTACCTTTAAATGGTTAGGGTTATACTCTCTCGTAAAAAAACTACACTGATCAGTAACTCGACCTAGTCTTATTATAACAAGAAAATCAACCTAAGACAATCCAGTACAGGGCTCTACACATTGCAACAATTCAACTCACATTATGCACCTACATTGAAATGAATAACAAATACAGCTATGTGTACAGTTTCTCTTCATTCTTTGTTATAGTTGCCGTTACAGTATTAATCATCACAACCGTTTTGTACTGACAACATTTCAATTGATGAACAGCTAGCTAGCAATCCGATCGCCAGTTTGTTTGTTTACCTAGCTAACTGGTATTACTAGCATCTATCCTGCCTTCCACAAATAAGCAAGTAGTATGAAACAGTTCAAACTTACTGTTGACGTTGGTGGTACAGTACCATCGCGCAACATTGCGTTCAATCACATAACTGCTTTTCTTTATCTTGTAATGCAAGCAAAGAAAGTAGACTGTAGAGGAGAAGGAATAAAATGAATAAAAATAACAGTTCGGACTGCCAAAGCCAGGTCAGGGTGTACTTAGCGTTGTTTTGTACTTTGCAATGGGCTGGTTGAGTTCGACATCATCGTTCGTCTATTTTCCTGGCTGTCAAAGTACTAACTAGGATGCTAAAGAACTGAATCTGAATTTTTGAACATAATTTTTTCATTGCATTTTTAAACTGAAATTTTTTATTGAACTTTTTATCTGAATTTGTGAAATCAATATTTGAGCTGAATTTATTTACTGAATCTGAAAGCAATTTGAAAACTTGAATGCAATATTCAAATTAATTTCAAAACATCATATTCAAGTTCAATTTATTATTTCAGTTATTCAGTGTGTGCATTACTGTACAAATTCAGTTTTGTTTATTTCAATATCTGAATTTAAATTCAATGTCTGGTGACACTATATCGCTCCATATCGGCTGTCGTTGTCATAAATTGCAGACTTAATTGACTGTGTACTCACCATTCAAAGCCCAAATCCCACAAACGGGGGGTGGGGGGTGTCGCAATCTTTTGAAACTTAAAAAACGCGCTATTACGTGTCGATAATCAGCACAGTTGCTTTAATTGAGTCATATCAATATTATTTAAATTACATAGTTGTGCTTACAGTGAAATATTGGGGGGGACAAATCATAGTTTTTCCCTAGATGGGGGGTCATGTCCCCCCTGTCCACCCGGGATTTCCGCCTATGTGTAGGCCTATAAAATCATGTGCATGCATGGGCGTCTTGTAAAGTCCTGCGTCCTTGTTGTCATTTCGTGGAGAACGGTGACCGGGGTCAATGTCTACCTGATCCCTGCGTGCTCACCCCTCCCCTCCATGTAAGTAACACGCCGGACATTCCGAATTGATTAAGCGTAAACGTAATTCAACATGATGGCTTTAAGTTAAACACCTGTCATTTGAAAGCCGAAGGAGGAAAAAAATAGGCGATTCGGACCCAGTTAATCTACAAATCAACCAGGTATATAGTGGTAAAAAAGGTGGGTAAAACAATTCCTCGGGGCGATAGTGTGCAGACGGCCAAATCATCTAGTTTTTAAGTTTCTTTTAATAATGTTTTTAGCAGGTATAATAGTAAGCAAGGCCTGCTGATATTATCTATAAATTACAAAAAGTCAATATTTTTCCACCAAAAATTTGGACTGGACATGAATTTCACAAATAATTGGATCATTTTCATATTGAAATATGTTGTATTTTTAATCACATTAGCTTTACTGTTAATATGCTGTGAACTACCGAAAAGCACCCGCTTGGACAGACATTGTGTTTATAAATGTTGGACAGACATTGTGTTTATAAATGTACATTGTTGTCACATGTAAAACCAGTAACGATTTTCAATCAATATATCACTACCCTCTGTAAAGACAGGTTTGAAAGTATCACAACAGATATGATCATTCAGCATGGAGTAGTGTGATTCTAACCATGTCATGACAAGTTCAGATGTACTGTGATCCTAATGCCTGTCAAGCTGCATGAATGGGTTGGCAAAAGTAATCAGATGGCAAGTGTTTTAACTTCCTGATCTTCAGTCTCACTGTAGATTAATTACAAATGTTCACTGATCAAGCCAGCCCAACATTTATAACACAAAAATATGCTCCCCAAAATACTCTAAATACTGCAAAAAATGGCTTTCTCAAACATCTGCATCTTGTGGTTTGACCACTTCCTGTTCCTTTACTGTACAGTAGACTATTGTACAAGTTGAACAGTTTCAATGCATGTGGAAGACAAAATGCATCGCAGCCCATTCAGTCAATCCAGTCCTACTCATGCTCTGTGGTGAGGATGCTATGGGGATGGGATGGGTTTTGCGGCACCAATGTCAATCTCATGCTGGAGTAAGTGTATCCGACCCACCTTTCACTCACTCAGGATGAAAAATGCCACAGCTGTTCCCGCTGCTGAGGCTCCAGGCCGTCACAGTTCTGCTCCCGTATTCCTCGCACAGCGGACGTTGTCTTTCTCTCTTGCCCACCCAGGAATCTCAGTGTGCCTTGAGGTTCACCTGGCAAACCGCAGTTCTCAGGAAGTCCAACCCCCTACTACGTACATGGGTCCAGCACCTCAGCCAGTCACAAGGAAACACCCCACTGCTACCACTATGATGTCCCCTCCTTGGGGGAGTGGAGTCTCACTCTCCCGTCTGTGCTGCCTGGCTCCTCCTGCATTCTGGGATATCACCCGTATTGCCCACCATATACAAACCCCAAGCCATTTTCCAGGGCACCAGCTGATTTAGGGCGGTGCCTGAGACAATGGCCACTCCAACCACACCCCCAACAGATTGAGGGGCGGTGGCGAGGACGTCCACCGCACGGATTGGCTCTTACGACAGGTTTTTCTGTCTGCTCATCACAGACTCGGCTCTCACAGTCTCCCTTTCCAATGCCAGCTCCAATGCTTCCTGCAGGATTTGGGGTTGTGTGCTGACTGGGTCAGGCTGCGGAGCACTGTTGCTTTAAGAGCCTGATAAAAACTGCTCCTGGTCTACCTCACTCAGCAGGACACCTTCACACTGTGGTGATGTCATAAGTACCTAGAGAGTCCAGGCCAAAATATCTGCCTAGGGGCTCGCTCTAATTTTCAATAATTGTATTAGCCTAGTTTTAAAAATTTAGGTTAGACAATGAAATGCGCCTGAAATATGACTGCAATCTGATTAAAATGTCCTCAATATTCTTTGACTAAAAGTAGAATAAAACTAAGAGCACTCAAAAAGACTAGTGGGATTGAAACTAAAAGCATTATCATCACTAAAACTATGACTAAATCAAAAATAGCTGCCATATTTCTTCAAATAATATCCCCCCAGCTCAGTGTTTCTGTTTGATGGTTTGCGGTTATGCATAGGAAAAGGCGTGGGGAGGAAAATATCCTACATGTATCAGTAAAGGGACTCCCACAATTAGTTTGTTGCCTAGTCTAGAAGGAGAAAAATATATTGATATTATCAACAGAAACAGTTTAAGATAGTGATAAGGAACTTTGGGTACAGTGCTCTCTGAGGCTTCCTCAGGAAGTAATGCAAATTAGTTTTTTTTTTATTGTGAAACGCTTCTTGGTAATGTTTGTTCTTTCTGTTTTGGTTTGGTAGTGTTTGTTGGTCAGAAGAAGACAACTCACTCATTGGAGAACCTGACTCATTGGAGCACCATGCTAGAAAGCCCTCAAATGTAACAGTTGAAAAGGCACTATATGTAGATGTCTGAAATCAGTACCTATTCTGCAAATTTTCCTGGCTGGTATCCTGGAGTTTCCATGTGATGGGAAACGGTAACTAAATATATGACACAGGTTTGGGAAAGCGCTGAAGACCAGGAAAATGGCATACAGTGTGAGTTTCAATATGAACCCTATTCTGGATTCTGAGTTAGGGTGAGTTGCTTTTCACTCTTTCTCTCTGTTTATTACAGGATTTATACTTTAGTTTAGTTCTTTTTTTCTGTCCATGGCTGCATATTCTAGGAGATGCTACATTGTTTTCACGTTTCTGTTTTTTTCCCCCTTTCCATACTGTCATCAGTCTGGATGTATATAATGTGACTATTATCAGAGATAAAAATGCCTTGTATGACCCTCTTCTGTCCCATTTTGTAACGTGCTCCAGAAGTCTGGGGAGTGATGACACAGCACAGGACCCTTTGATGACACAGCCTAGGACAGAACCCGCTCCAGAGGGTGGGATTGGCAGTCCTGAAACCCTGGAAATCGAGGTCCTATTAAAAGAATGTAAAGGTACTTCTTAAATGCATCTCAAATGGCACCATAATGTCTTTAGTGTACTTTTGCCTAGAGCTTCTGTTTTGGACACAGACTGAATCATACAGTGATAATGTTAGTAAACAACCGGAAAGTAGTCTTTTTTAAAAAAAAAATATTTTTATTTTTTACATATTTGGACACATGGATATCTGAGATAAATTCTAGCCACTTTCATTGATAAAGGTAACCCAATGTAACAAATCACACAAAACAGAAATATTTTGAAACCATTTATGCAATTATTTAAAATATTAAAATTAAAAAAAATACTTTGTGGAAATAGAGTACACCCCTACATTTACATAAAATGGCTAAAATTAGTGTACCAAAATGAGTGTAAATGATTTAATCATTAGAGTGTATCTTGGAAGGGTCCAGAAGTCCATAAAGATGAGTAACTTGGTCTGGTTTGGTCTTAACCATATGGGTCTGTGGTAACACATCATGCCAACATCAAAAGGCCTATCCGAGGCCCTCAGAAGAAAGATGATCAATGCATTTTACATATTATTTTAATATATAATTTTTGGGGGGTTTTCTCCACAGATGGCCTGGATAACCAGATGAGTGATGTCAGGGAACAGGCTGATGAGAGGGGGTTGCAGAACCCCCTGCAGACAAGCCTTCTGGTCAGGAACCGCTGGTCTGCCACCACCCTAAAAGTCTTATCCTCCATGCCCAGTCGCAGCATCGGTGAGACCCGTTCAGTCACATCACATGCCTGTTTGTTAAGGGGGGACCTCACGGTTGTGAGGTCCCCCCTTAACAAAAAAATAATGGGTATTAAGCCGTGGACTATATGAGCACAGTATGCCATTAACAAAACGTCCATGTTGGAAAATTTCAAATAGATAGTACATTACCAGCATTAGTAATACAGTGTTTTTTGTTAGACTTTTAATATTGTCATTCTCAAGTCATTTTGTAGGGGACTGTGTATGCACTGAGCTTTTCTGATGCTTCAAAAGCACACTGAAGTTGGAGCCATGTAATTTTACTTAGAGCCAGAGTTTCTGCCATTACGCTCCTGAACTTGTTAAGGAAATCCCCCCTTCAGGGATAGGACAAGCCGAATCAGTGCCACGTGTATGCAGGACAATATCACCTTAGAGGGCAGTGCTCATTGCCGACTCAGTAGGCAACCTCTCTTCCTTATGAATATTGTACGATAAGTGCCAAAATATGTAACATCTTTCGCCATTCTCTCTGATCCCATCCGATCATAGCAAGTATGAAAATAATCCATGAAATCATATAGCCTGTTGTTGTTCTGGCCAAGAAGAGTCTTTGTAGTACATTGCTAAACTCTTTTATACAGTTAGGTCTGGAAATAATTGGACACTGACACAAGTTTTATTATTTTGGCTGTTTACCAATATATATTCAAGTTACAGTGAAATAATATGGGCTTAAAGTGCAGTCTCTCATCTTTAATTTGAGGATATTCCCATCCAAATCGGAAGAAGGGTTTAGGAATTACAGCTCTTTAATATGTAGCACCCTCCTTTTCAAGGGACCAAAAGTTATTGGACAATTAAGTCAAAAGCTGTTTCTTGGACAAGTGTGGGCTATTCCTTCATTATTTCTTAATCAATTAAGCAGGTAAAAGGTCTGGAGTTGATTCCAGGTGTGGCATTCGCATTTGGAAGCTATTGATTAAAAAAACATCCATCAGAGAGATCGCAGGAACATTTGGAGTGGCCAGATCAACACTTTGGTACGTTCTGAGAAAAAAAGAACACACTGTTGAGCTCTGCAACACAAAAAGGCCTGGACATCCACGGAAGACAACAGTGGTGGATGATCGTAGGATCCTTTCCATCAGTGGTGTTCCATCTTTTATGAATAGCCCCGGATCTCAAATTGGCTAAAAGAAATAATTAAAAAAAAACCCAGATCTATTCATTTATAATTCCGATCACACATTATGACAATGTAGACATGTAGGCCGCTAGCGTGTACATCAAAATTTTCCTGATGTACATTCAAAACCCTGTACTTTCTGTCGGGGGCGGGGGGGGGGGGCTAAGTCCCGAATGTATTGTGATCCTAGCAATGCCTCTGCTTTCCATGGTAAAAAAAACCCCTTCACAACATCCAGCCAAGTGAAGACCACTCTCCAGGGCGTAGGCATATCATTATCCAAGTCTACCATAAAGAGAAGACTTCATGAGACAAATACAGAGGGTTCACCACAAGGTGCAAACCATTCATAAGCCTCACGATTAGAAAGGCCAGATTAGACTTTGCCAAAAAACATCTAAAAAAGCCAGCCCAGTTCTGGAACAGCATTCTTTGGACAGTTGAAACTAAGATCAACCTGTACCAGAATGATAGGAAGAAAAAAGTTTGGAGAAGGCTTGGAACGGCTCACGATCCGAAGCATAACACATCATCTGTAAAACATGGTGGAGGCAGTGTGATGGCATGGGCGTGTATAGCTTCCAGTGGCACTGGGTCACTAGCATTTATTGATGATGTGACAGCAGACAGAAGCAGCCAGATGAATTCTGAAATGTGTTGGGATATATTCTCTGCTGAGATTCAGCCAAATTCAGCGAAGTTAATTGGATGGTGCTTCACTTTACAGATGGACAGTGACCCAAAACATACTACGAAAGCAACCCAGGATTTTTTTTAAGGCAAACAAGTGGAATATTCTGCAATGGCTGACTCAATAACCTGATCTCAATGCGATCGAGCATGCATTTTACTTGCTGAAGACAAAACATAAGGCAGAAAGACCCATGAACAAACAACAACTGAAGACAGCTGCAGTAAAGGCCTGGCAAAGCATTACAAAGGTGGAAACCCAACATTTGGTGATGTCCATGCGTTCTAGACTTCAATCAGCCATTGCCTGCAAAAGATTTTCGACAAAGTATTAAAAATTAACATTTTATTTCTGATTGTGTTAATTTGTCCAATTACATTTGAGCCCCTGAAATAAGGGGACTGTGTATGAAAATGGTTGCAAATCCTAAATGTTTCATACAATATTTTTGTTCAACCGCTTGAATTAAAGCTGAATGTCTGCACTTCAATTGCATCTCAATTGTTTCATTTCAAATCCATTTTGGTGGTGTACAGAGCCAGAATTAGGAAACTTATGTCAGTGTCCAAATATTTCCGGACCTAACTTTATGTATAAGATAATCATAAATCAAATCTGTTTCTGTCGCGCCAAACCAGTAACACCTTTTGCTGAATGATTAACATTTATGTTTAAAACCAGTCATAAATCTTTTTCTACTGCTGTTTGAAGAGAAGCCTCTGTTATTCAACCCTTCAGTAGAATGAATATTCCCTAGTTTTGTGTCTCCACTGGCAGTCAGTGTTGAACAGCTCAGGTGTTAAATGCTCAGGACAATCAAACTTGACTTTCATAAAATAATGTATATGTACTGTTTATTTCTACACTATATGGTTGACTGAAGTCAAATTATGCTAAAAACTCTATTTTATCTGTATAACATAAATCAAATCTGCTTCTGTCAGGCCAAACCAGTGCTCTGAGCTTAAGAGAACACTGGTGATTATTGCTAACTATAGTTTGGTTATAGTCAGGGCTTCCTTTTCATATCCAAACAACCATCAGAAAGATTTGTTCTTAGTCCTATAATGACGGTTTGAGTGTTTGGTGGCTTAACGCATTAACAGATTCTTGCCAGGATAATGTCTTTTCTGCCTCTCAAGTGTCTCCTCGTCCTTGTCTCTAGTGTGTCCTCGTTTCTTCCTCTCTAGTTTCTGCCTCAAGTGTCTCCTCTGCCTCTCTAGGGTCTCCTCATCTAGGGCCTAGTCTGAAGTGAAAACTACATCCCTGGTCACAGTGTCATCTAAGTTATTGTTATTTCGATAAAAATCCAGAGCTTCTTGTCTTAGGAAATGACGGCGGAGACATTTAGAAAAAACAACAGATCAGCATAAAATGACCCAAGATGGAAAACATGGTTCAAGTCCTGTAAGATCCTAGTCCATGAGTGATCTTACTCTGAGAAAGTCTCTCTCACCCAGCTGTCTCGTTACACAGGATGGCAGAGTCGTCTTGAAAAGGTCTCCCGTTGTACTGTCCGTCATTCTCAACTGAGTACGTACCGTCGTCAGACCCTAGGCTCCTCCCTCTCCTCCAGACCCATTGTCTGTCGCAATGAGGATGTCAGTGAAGAAGGTCAGTGCTATTCCCCAACCCACTTCACCATCCACCGCCTCCTCATCCTAGATTTTACTTACAGGGACATTGTGGGGTCGTCGTCACAGCCATTTGTTCCTGTGTAGCTTGGTTGGTAGAGCATGACACGTGCAATGCTAGGGTTGAGGGTTTGATTCCCAAGGGGGCCAGTGTTTGCACACACTGATGTAAGTTGCTTCTTGTAAGAGCTTTTGCTGAATGACTAACATTCACATTTAAATGTAGTCATAGATCAATTTCTACTGCTGTTTGAGGAGATCTCTCTGTTATTCAACCTCTCAGTAGAATGAGCATTCCCCATTTCTCTGTCTCCACTGGCAGTCTTTGAACAGCTCAGGTGTTAAACTTGACTTTCATTAAATATCTATATGTACTGTTTATTTCTACACTATCGGGTTGACAATGTCAAATTATGATAATGCCGTTTTTCTGTTAGGGTTTGAAAAAACACTTCTGGAGTGTTCACCTCTTTCATGAAACTTTTTGACAATTGTATGATGCCCTAATTGTATTATAACAGCCCAGTGACAGTTGGTCTGGGTAAGGGAACCATTCAGGTCTGTGTCAAACATCTTTAAATGTGTTTCCTGATGTCCACACAGTCAGACTGAGCCTTTCAATGTCCAAAGGAGGTCCTAAACACACAGGGATTTGTTCAACGTTCAGTGAAAATAAAATTAAAGAATGCTTGGAGATTAGAGTTAATTGGATTTAAAAAGCTTTTTAACTGGAGTTAAAAAGCTTTAATGGTTTGGTTGGCAGTGTCTAGTTTGGCAACAGCAAAGCATTGTCGTCTCTCCCGGCCCAAAGTCTGTATTTAAGTTTAAAAAGCACATTTCGAATTTTGGCAAACGATCATTTTAGCTTTCTGTGTGGATTACAGAGACAAAGACAAAGGAGCTAATCAAGAATCTACAGAAATTGTCGACCGCTGGCCGTGTTCGTATACTGCGTTCCACGCCTCTTAGTCTGGCTGAGAAGTCTAAACTAAGGTTTGTGTCATTGTCAGAATACATTGATTATCATTGTTTCAGGAGTCTATTAGATATTTGACAAAAATGAGTGACACTAAATTTTTTAAGCCCTTATAATCATTGCTGAGTCTTCAACAACACTTTTTACAGTAAAAATCTCTCTTTAGGAAACTTACATTCAGCGACAAAGTTGGACAGTCCTTGAGCAGTGAGGTTCCGTACTGGAGGAACATCAAGCGAGTGAGTATAATTAATATGCAACTTGCATAAAAAGCGCAAGTTGGTAATAGTACATCTTTCATTCAAAAATAATATCTGAACACCTGAGAGAACTGCTCATAGCCTAATCACAGTTACCAAGAAGGAACCATGTCTCACAAAAGCGTGTCCTGTTTTGCTTCTTGCGGAATTCCTTTGCCATTTGTAATTTACATGAAATCTCCTCCCCCACAAAAGGAAACTCTTGGCCTAACTTCTCCTTTACTCTTATTTTACTGTTCCAGTTTAATTACCACCCAATATTGATTTCTCAATATAGCAAAGGATGAAAACCCTAAAATATGTTCTACTGCTACGAATAATAATGCTTTCTGGGCCAAGACAAATTCTACTCATTCCATATTTCCACCAGAATCCCTCCACAAAACATTATTCATAACCTCATGTTAATCATTACACAGTTGTTAGGTTTGAAAGTCACTGAAAATGTGTCTGTTTCTCTTTCTCCGTATGTCCGTTCCTTGCCGTCTATCGATCTCTTTTCGCAGGCTTCGCGTCGCAGCTTTTTCACCGTTCTCTCCTTCTTCAGTTCTCTGCGCTTCTGGCGAGTGTCGCTGAAGAGGCTTGGTGGCCGCTTTGGCACCAGCGTGCTCTTCTACTTCCTCTTCCTCAGGACCCTTCTGCTCTTCAACATCTTCCTCTCACTGATCAGCGGGCTCATCCTGGTCCTCCCCCAGGCCATCTATCCTCCCCGGATAGATAACCTTTCCAGATTTACAGGGCTGGAGCTTTTCACCGGCACGGTAAGAGGTTGGTTCAGTTCTAAATTCTGACGTGACCCGGCGTCTCCGTACAGTGCGTTGCTAAGGCTGTATAGAGTAAGGTGGAGAGTATGAAAAGCCTGCCTCAGTAGAACCACTGCTGTTCTCACAAAACAGTGCACCTATACAACGTAAAGTACCCGCCATATCAATCCAAAAGGTCAGTCTGCTCACGTTGTTTTGTCTGTTTTTGACACCCCGCCCCCCGCCCCCCACTCTCAGGGTTTCCTCTCTGACTCTGTGATGTTTTATGGATACTACACCAACTCCACCATCAACAGGAGTTGTGGACCCGCAGCGAAAGTCCACAGTGAGGACGCAACCCCGCATTCGGCCTGTGGGAGCGCCAGTGAGACCCAGATGATAGCCTACAACATCCCCTTAGCCTACTCCTTCTCCACTGTCATAGCCTTTTTCATCACCAGTGTCGCCCTCGTCTACAGGTTGATTTAATTGGCCAAATTGACAATTTCTGGCACAGTTATTTTAATTGTGCCGCTGTAATTTGAATTCCCCATATATATTGATATGAGACCTCTGTAATTGTTCAGTATGACAATGGCAATCAGAGTCGGCGTGACGAATCTGAGTTAAGGTGTTATTTTGTTGTTGTTGGTCTCTTATTGGAGTTTCCATTGTGTTTTTATATATGTTTTTGTATCAGCTTGTCCAAGTCCTTTGGGAGGAGTTTCCAAGTTCTCAGTTCACATGGAAACTTGGCGAGTAAGATATTCTGCTCCTGGGATTTCAAAGTTAGCAAGAAGACCTCTGTCAGGATTCAGTCGGAGAACATCAGCACTCAGCTCAAGGTACTGCAAACCAATGTCATGTTCATTAGTGTACCAAATGTTTCATTCTAAAACTAAGATGAGCATTTAACAGTAGACTAGTTAGTCCCTCGATTTGTCAGCCTGTTTTCTTCCATTTAGTGTCCGGGCGTCTCCAACTCCAGTGTTGGAGAGCTTACATTAATGGGTGTGCAGATTTTTTATCTGGTCCATTAGTAACATTTGCTTAAGCCAAACATGGTTCACACTGAAGACCATGATCGTTTGAGATGCAATGAACCCTGATTATCTGCTGATCATTTAATTCAGGTGTGTTAGTGATGGGTTGGAGCAACAACCTGCAGACCACAGTACCCCAGTCTCCCTGCAGTCGACTGATGCACAAAATAGTACACATGGTTTACATTGGAGTGAAATACACACAGGAGTTCTAGACCTTTACACTTCTGAAGGCCATTGCTATAAAAATATACATGCGTGCATGCCATGTAAAAAAAAGTACACAAAACTCTTGTGAGCCATGAAAATGATTCTTAGTTATCAGCAACTATGTGATGAGTTTTCTTTGAGCGTTATCATTTCACCCACTCTATATTTGACGACAGATAAAAATGAGCTGTCTCACTAAATTTGTCACCATTGCACATCAGTACGGTCTCAATTTGAGGTTGTGTACTTTCTGTCAACATAAATACTGTCTCCTTGTCCTTGCCAGGAGCTGTTGTTGGCAATGAACTGCAGAAAGGGAAACGGGGCCAGACGGTGTAGACTGATGGGGGTAGCTGTGTACCCAATGGCATGGAGTGCATGTGTGGGGAGTACATTCTACTTTGCCTGGGGCATCCACAACTTTGCTGAGTACCTGCATCTGGTGAGTGGGTTAGAGTGTATGCGTGGGGCATAAGAGAAGGGGAACTCACCACAGAGGGCTATGCAAATCTCACTGCGTCTGAACTGTCACATCCGTTTCACATTGCTGAGCCAGGACGAGCTGTACCTCGCTGGCGTGGCCAAGCGTCCACCACATCCGCCGGTGCTGTGCTGTGGTCGCCGTGAAACACCGGTGCAGAGGGAACGCATTCAAACAGTCACACCGCTGACCCTGCAGTTTCCACGTTGCACAGCTCGTCACATAGGATGTAATGCCTTTACAACTTGTTTCAGCGCTGCAGTTGTGTAAATATTGAAACAGGGCCATCTATGCTTTAACATGTTGCCACATCTTTTTTTTCTTGCTTATCTCTGATATTCAGGCAGGAAGACGTTTTGTTGAGAAACAGACTTGGAGTCAGCCGAGGCAATTGTATTGTACATTCCAGAGAAAAGCTAAATTTATGACATGCCGTTGTCTACAATATAGTGCTGGGAGATGTCTTTGGGGCCAATCTGAATGGGACGCAACTATCCCAATATTAGTGATTGGCATCCAGGTCTGTTTGTGCCGTAGTTCAAACAGATGTGGATACCAGGCTGTTGAGATGTACACAATATGGAGACATGACATGAGTTCCTGTTATGAGCTGGAGGGCCTTGCTTGTTCTTAAAATTGCATGATTTCTGTCTGCACTGCAATGTGTATATGGCCTGGTTGCATTTTTGTCCTACAGCAAGCTCCTATAGTTTTTTGTGAGTGCATAAATATTCTCTTTTTTCATTGTTGGTTCAATTCTCCCTGGTTTATGTAAGCAACTCGGCTGTCATATCTGTAAAGTTGTAAACATACATAGAGAATAAGTGAAACATGACTGATATCTACTGTAGCCTGTTGCAACACTTTCCCTTCTCCTTTATTTTTCTTCAGAGATTGGAGGACAAGAAGGCTGAGGTCAGTTGGGCAAGTGAGGCTCATCTGCTGACTCTGCCTGCGGTGGTATCCTGTGGTAACCTGTTTCTGTCAGGCCTCTTCAACTTTGTGTCATGGTTTGAGAACTACAGAGTGCCCAGTGTACGTCTCTATGTTGCCATCTTCAGGTCAGTAGAAAACATTGCATTTTTGTGAAAATAGACATTGCGCAACCCTAGTTGTCTATCAAATTAAGTTGGTTAAAAGAAAATCATACCAGAAGGTAAAGTCACAATCCATTATGAAGGAAAAAGAAATGCACTAGGAATCTGAAGCCATTTTTCCCATTCATTTTGTTTTATTAGCAAACTGCTAACAGCAAAAGATGTGATCTAATGTTGACACTAGACCGCAGAGTTTTTTTTTAAATGTAATGTCCCTATAATTCAGACTGACAAAACAAATACAAGGACATGTACAGACAACATACTGAAGAGGTTCTAATGGATCCCTCTCCAGGGACATTTTCATGAAATCCACCAGCCGAGTCGCATTTATCTCTACATTAAGATAGTCCAAGAAGTGTCTGTCATTGTAAAATGGTTCAGATGGATCCCTCTCCAGGGACATTTTCATGAAATCCACCAGCCGAGTCGCAGTTATCTCTACATTAAGATAGTCCAAGAAGTGTCTGTTATTGTGAACTGTGCACAAAGTCATTTTAGTTTTTTATTTGCTTCATCTGAAGGGGTTAAGTGACCAGTCATTTGAGGAATGTCAAGTTACAACCATAGCTAGCATTCTTTGTTGCTGTTGCCATCAGCACAATGAAATGTTAAGATGTTTCACACTTAAGTTATAACCATAGAATTGGTTAACTTTTACAACATACCATAATTTTTTTTCTTCTCAGTTTTGGGATTTCCAATTTGTTGTTAAGAACCTGCTTCATTGCAACAACTAACGAATAACCAATGAACCCTGGACAGTCTGAGTAGATAGGTGTCCTAAAAAGCACATCTGATGCTTTTCTGGTTCTTTGCGCACTGCTCGATTAACCAGGAAGTTTATGTCGGAAACCTAGTGCTCCGGAAGGAACGCATTATACAGTAAAACCTTCTACCTCAATTAAGCTCACAGACACCTAAGCTGCCACAAGGGCGACGAGGCAAGGCAACAATACTTAAACCTAGATACTGCTGGCCAATCTCATCAGCCTCCGCGAAATCCTTGGGCTAAACTGTAAGCAGGATTCTAACCCTGGTCTCACACTGCAAGGCTATCTGGTTAACAGAAGGTGTGCATTTGTGAATTTGTGGCTTGTGTATCTGACCACAATTAAAATAGTTTATCCAGAACTGAAGTCTGGTGTAATTGGTTAGATGGTCAGTGAAGTTCTGGTTCCATATGTGTTAGATCTGATTGGAAGCGGCACGAAAAGCTCCACCCCCTCTTTCAAAATGACCAACAGGACAATGGATCGAATCTTCCCACCTCTTCTGAATTTCGAAAGATGCAAACCCATATACACATTAGAGATTTGTCCTAGTTATGTCATGCAAACTGTTGTTTCATGACTGATCTACATATTCATATGTATGTTGTCTGTCAGCTATAGATTAGGCCACAATCAAAGTTACACTGTTGGGTCATGTTCATTAAAGCACACAATGGAGAAGTAATAATGTTAAGATTAATTACTTGTTTTGCAACAGAAACTAAAATTTAATGTCTTATTGGAGAAGTTCAGTTTTTCCCTTGTTGTTTTAAAATTATTTACATACGATTAGTGTCTAATGAACCTCACCCATGTATTGTTTTTTCAAATCCAATATTTGCTTCAAAAAGGAACTTACTGCTAAAGGTGAGCATTCTTGGAGTTCTGTGCTACCATTGGTTGGGGAAAATTGCAGTTCAATCAGAGGGTTATGGCCCACAGGTGAGAGAATTTAAATACCTCTGGACACAATGTTTTTAGTCAGACATAAAACAGATCCCACATTCTCAAAAGAAATTCCCAAAGCTGAGGATTTATTTTTAGATGCGCACTGACATTTCTCTTTACCTCACCCTATTCTGGGCCCTATTTGGGTTAAGTGTTATGTAAGGGTTATGGGTAAGTTTTAGATTTAGAATCACCTTGGATCCCGCTTGGCATCTAGCTAGGATTTTATCAAAAATCTTGCAAGAATGTATGACCATTTATGGAATTACAAATAAAACCATTTTAGATGTTTCATGAAATATTAGACTATTTCTGTTACTTCCAGATGTTAATGAGTTCCCACTGCAGTTGTCATGATTTAACGTTTGTCTCGGTCTGTCTTGACAGTGCTGGGAGAGCTTTGTTGGTCAGGATTTGTATCGTTTCCTCCTAATGGATTTCATATTCACTGTACTCTACACAGTGTTTGGAGTATTTCTTTGGAGGTAAGTGGTCTTGTGTTTTTGCTAAATTTCTAAAATTTGATTTCTAAAATTTGATACTGCCCTCTGGACCCGTGTTTCTTAGATTTGTTTGTGTTGGCCCAAATTCCACTATTTCCATTTTCATTATGGTTAGATGCCAAGCACGGGCAAATCATAGAAAAAAACCCTTTTTACACCAGACGCTTGTATGGGAATTCACCTTCAACAGGACGCTATGCAGCAACATAAGAGTAAATCTACACTGGAGTTGCTTACCAACAAAAAAATGTTTTTTTTTCCTGAGTGGCCAAGTTACAGTTTTTATCGAAATCTGTTATAAAATCTATGGCAAGACTTGAAAATTGCTGTCTAGCCACAATCCCCATCCCCGTTACAGAACATTAAGAGATTTTAAAAGAAAAACAGAAAGAAAGAAGAAAATCTAGCTATGTTTGTCTTTCATTCTCTCTGTGCTGTTTGGAGAATTTCTTTGGAACTAAACAAGGAACCTGCTTAGCCAGCTTTGGAGCTGTCCTCTCAGATGTAATGACACATTTATTTTCATTTTACTCTTTTCAAAACAGCCTCCAATCTTTAATTGCCTTATACAATTTATCTCAGAGAAATTAACTATGAATATTGTTGGTTTTAAAGGTGAAAATAACTATTTTTGGTCTTTCACTAAAGGTGAAAAATATCTGACATGATTCGTCTTAATTTCAGCCATTACAGAAACAAAAGCTACATTTTCAATTAAGGGTGTGTGTAGACTTCTGATATCCACTGTAAGCAGTAAGTGCCTCTGGAACTTAGCTCCACATGAACTGGCTTTACTTATTGTCTGAGTGAATGACCAACTGAGCCAGCTTTGGAACTCAGTGGTTACACTTGCTTTCGGTTGTACTAGTCGGTAATGCTTTACTTGAAGTGTAGGATCATAACATGATCAAAGAAATAATGCAATATTAAATAACGCAATATATGTCAAAATATATCTAGATATGTGTCATTATAATGTTGTGAACATGTTAGGTCAACTGACATATGTTATGGCATGGTTATGACAGAGTCATGACCATGTTATGACACTGCACTTCAAGTAAATTGTTACCTACTAGTCCTACTTTTTTCAATTTACTCTTTAAATTTTTTATTTTGTTCTTTTAAAAAAAGAATCCTGCCTCTAACATTTACTTACTTTTAAACAATGGCACGACTTGTCTCTTACACTTCCCATTCCTAAAGAGGGCAAAATAGTATTAGCTAGTCCGCATGGAGAATAAGCAGGTTTGGTTGGGAGAAAGAACTACGAGTGTCTAAGACCTGTATGAGGAGACTACAAGTCAATGCAAACAGACAGAGGAAGCGGCGCAATAGTTTAAATGGGGGACATCTCAGGCACTCAGGCAATATTATTTGAAACATCAGCTTAAAACATTCCCTGCAGATATCTTCTAGTCATTAATGCTAGTATTAAAAATCTTTGTTAATGGCCCCTATTATCTTTAAGAAACGACTGTGTTTGCGTCCCTCCCACAAAACCTAGACAGTGCTGAACCAATTTGCAAGGCACGTTTTCCAAGACACCTGGACACTGTTGGCATGCCGTTGCTAGGACACTAACCTGGGCTGCAATGGCACATCTGCACTGCTCAAGATTATCAGTACTTCAATGCAGACTGCCCATTCAGGCCAATGCCTTCATTAGTCAGACTTCTAAACAGTAACCAATATGTATTTTCTAAATGATATGTTTGTATGATTTTTATTTCTGTTTTTTTTGCCTCTGTTGTCATAAATGACTGTATTGTCATGTACATTATAATTCATTGTGACATAATTTTACTGCCATAATATCTGTGTGAAATGGAAACTGTAAATTAATATACCAACTATATACAGACTGGTGACAAGTTAAAGGGAAAACCAACATTAAGTGTGTCAGTAAGGCGTTGGCCCGAGCTCCCAGAACTGCTTCAGCGCTCCTCGGCATAGATTCTACGAGTCTCTGTAACCCTACTGGAGGGATGGAACACCGTTCTTCCAAAAGATATTCCCTCGTTTGGTGTTTTGAAGATGATGGTAGAGAGCACAGTCTGACGCGTCGGTCCAAAATCTCCCATAGGTGTTCAGTTGGGTTGAGTTCTGGTAACTGCATTATATTCACATCATTTCCATATAAATCAAACCATTCAGTGACCCCTCGTGCCCTGTGGATGGGGGCATCGTCATCCTTGAAAAGACCACTTCCAACAGGATAGAAATGTTTCATGACAGGATAAAGGTCATCACTCAGAATAACTTAGTAATGATTTGCAGTTTAGTTCTTGACTGACTTTTTCTTGCTGACAGTCTGATCACGTCCTGTATTGACATTCTCAGTCACCTGTGAAAGAGTTGATCCCCTTTTTTTCCTTATGTATCGCAGAGCATCATGGTAAACAATTGTGCGCTTTCCCTATTTACTGATGTCTTTCCCATATATCTAAATGCAGATGTACCTTCCTATTGAAACAGTTGCCAGATGAGCAGTGTTTTTGTCTGAACCCCTTTCCACCCATGCCCCATTATTGAACCCTCTTTCAAAGTCACTTAGATCCTTTCCTCTTGCCATCTGGATGCAAAATCAAGATCATCTGGGCCTGTTCAGTATTTTTATACATACCACAGAGTTTGATAGGATGTTAATTGTATCATGCAGTACGCATACATGGAAGCATTTGTTATGTACCTACACTAATTTATTAAATTTTCTTTATATAATTTGTCACCTGCCTTTATATGTCAAACCTGCTATGTTCAGATAACAAAATTATCTGTTTTGTTTTAGACAGTATTCTCAAAGAGTGCTGAAGAGAAAGAGAAAGCCTGTGTTTGATATCGCCCGGAATGTGCTCGAGCTCATTTATGGACAAACCCTGACCTGGTAAATCTTTTGTCATATTTTCTTCCATCACCCCAAAGTCACATATTTCATTCAATTTCAAAGCGAGTGGTTTATGTCTCACTCTGTCATTTCTTACCACAGGCTAGGTGTGCTCTTTTGTCCTTTACTCCCCACTGTGCAGATCATCAAGCTGTTGGTGTTGTTCCACCTGAAAAAGGTAGGTAGCCCCAAGTAGGCTCAAGCTTTAAGCGCCAGCAGTGTGACCATTACACAGAGATCCACTGGAATATTCCTAACACAGGAAATGTATGCCACAACTCAGAACTCCACCGGTGTTATCTGTACTGAGTGAAGGTAGGTCCCTGGTCAGGTCCACCGGTACAACTAATTCAGTGTCAGTGGTATCCGCCTGAAAAGAGGTCAGTCAAACAACCATGTCCACCTTAATAACTAACGGCAAAATATGTGTAAATGGAAGCAAAGGTCAGTTTTTATAGATCTTTTTTGGGCAAATCTGCGTTTAATTAAGTGTGTTGCTGGGAAGATGTTTTAATCTGGGGGGCTGATAATGGTTATTTGTGTGGTGGAATGGAACGGATATCGAAGGCACGGGGGATGCACGTCTGTAAGCCATAACAAGGAGATGATTTCCCGTCGGCACGAAATGATGAGTATCTCGCCAATCGACAAACAGGCAACCTGTATGGACAGAAACAATTTCAGAATCTTTTCAAGGGGGAGGCTGCCTCTGGGGCCGCTACACCATCCCTACCTCCCACGGTTATGCAAGCAGAAGATTACAATAATGTTTTTTTTTTGTTACAACCTGCCCAACTAGGCCATGTCCTGTCAGACTTCCTGCATTGAAGTGTGTACTTTGGTGCCAGATGAATCTGCTAGACGCCCCCCAAGCACTTTACTGGATTTCCTTCTGCTGAGCAAGGATGTGACTTTTATTGTTCATCTGATGCAAGCTTTTTGGGTCTGGAGAGAGACATTGGCATTTCACCCTGGGGGACCCATGGGAGGTTTGCATGTTTGAAGGATTTCTAGGTCAGTGAGATTTGTTTGACACGTAACTGACGGGAATGGGATTCACGTGCTAAACAACATATTGTAGTAAATCAGAATGTGTATTCAAGGGTGAGCAATATCTGAAATGTTAGAAATCTTTAATGGTAGGTTTATTTGAACAGTGAGAGACAGAATAACAACAAAAAATCCAGAAAAACACATGTCAAAAATTTTATAAATTGATTTGCATTTTAATGAGTGAAATAAGAATTTCATCCCCTCTTAATCAGAAAGATTTCTGGCTCCAAGGTGTCTTTTATACAGGTAACAAACTGAGATTAGGAGCACAATCTTAAAGGGAGTGCTCCTAATCCCAGCTTGTTACCTGTATAAAAGACACCTGTCCACAGAAGCAATCAATCAATCAGATTCCAAACTCTCTACCATGGCCAAGACCAAAGAGCTGTCCGAGGATGTCAGGGACAAGATTGTAGACCTACACAAGGCTGGAATGGGCTACAAGACCATCGCCAAGCAGCTTGGTGAGAAGGTGACAACAGTTGGTGCGATAATTCGCAAATGGAAGAAACACAAAAGAACTGTCAATCTTCCTCGGTCTGGGGCTCCATGCAAGATCTCACCTCGTGGAGTTGCAATGATCATGAGAACGGTGAGGAATCAGCCCAGAACTACACAGGGGGATCTTGTCAATGATCTCAAGGCAGCTGGGACCATAGCGACCAAGAAAAAAATAGGTAACACACTACGCCGTGAAGGACTGAAATCCTGCAGTGCCCGCAAGGTCCCCCTGCTCAAGAAAGCACATGTACAGGCCCGTCTGAAGTTTGCCAATGAACATCTGAATGATTCAGAGGAGAACTGGGTGAAAGTGTTGTGGTCAGATGAGACCAAAATCAAGCTCTTTGGCATCAACTCAACTTGCTGTGTTTGGAGGAGGAGGAATGCTGCCTATGACCCAAAGAACACCATCCCCACCGTCAAACATGGAGGTGGAAACATTATGCTTTGGGGGTGTTTTTCTGCTAAGGGGACAGGACAACTTCACCACATCAAAGGGACGATGGATGGGGCCATGTACCGTCAAATCTTGGGTGAGAACCTCCTTCCCTCAGCCAGGGCATTGAAAATGGGTCGTGGATGGGTATTCCAGCATGACAATGACCCAAAACACACGGCCAAGGCAACAAAGGAGTGGCTCAAGAAGAAGCACATTAAGGTCCTGGAGTGGCCTAGCCAGTCTCCAGACTGTAATCCCATAGAAAATCTGTGGAGGGAGCTGAAGGTTCGAGTTGCCAAACGTCAGCCTCGAAAACCTTAATGACTTGGAGAAGATCTGCAAAGAGGAGTGGGACAAAATCCCTCCTGAGATGTGTGCAAACCTGGTGGCCAACTACAAGAAACGTCTGACCTCTGTGATTGCCAACAAGGGTTTTGCCACCAAGTACTTAGTCATGTTTTGCAGAGGGGTCGAATACTTATTTCACTCTTTAAAATGCAAATCAATTTATAAAATTTTTGACATGCGTTTTTCTGGATTATTTTGTTGTTATTCTGTCTCTCACTGTTCAAATAAACCTACCATTAAAATGATAGACTGTTCATGTCTTTGTCAGTGGGCAAACGTACAAAATCAGCAGGGGATCAAATAATAAAAAATTACCCTCACTGTATTTCTGAAATTTAGTTTAATAACTGGATTACCAGTCTCTATTTCAAGCATGCTCAAGTTTAGTAGCAAGTGAATGTGCACAAAGCCTACTGGAGTAGTGTTGAAAGTAGTGTTCTTTACCTGCACAAACTAATTTAACCTCCTGAGACCCGGTGTCCACATATGTGGACATTTTAGGCTTCCTGCACCGAAGCTCATGTCTTAGGAGGTTAATCCGGAAATCTCATAAGTGATTGTTTCTTTGGTATATATTTGTTCACATGCTTGCTAGTTTTCACTGTTAGTTTTAGTTTAAGCTGTACTGTCTAGTGATGACATCAGATATCTACAGTATAGTACTCCACAAATGCTGTTTGCTCAATTACCACGGTAAGCACCAGCCCATAAAGGTGCAGCTAAAAATGTTTGTCTCATCTGGAATATTTTGACTTAAACTCTTTTTTGGGGGAAGTGTACCAACATTTCATGTTACTCAGAGTACATTTATTCTTAAATATTGAACTGTGCCATTTGCTCATTTGTTATTTGGGTTTTATGGTGTAATTTGGCTGCTAAAAATCGAAGTGGCGGATAGATAATATACCTGCCACCATGGCTGGTAAACCAAAAAGTAGCCTATGTTTTGGTTTTTTCCATCATTGTCTACAGCAACCAAGTGGATGAAGTCGAACCCACAAGCCTCATACACAAACACAAAATGCACCTCTCAAGATTTATCTTAATTTGTCATGTTAAAAAAATAAGAAACTGTCTTGCTTGTGTCATAAAAGTCACCAGAAGCGAACCTCTGACAGTTGCCTCTGGACTCCTCCTGGGACAATCAGTGCCCTTGCTGCGATATCAAAATCTGAAACGGGAAAAATCACCTAAGGGTCCCCCAGGGTGAAATGTGATAGTAATTGTATCAATTATACATTTTGAGGATTACAGCTTTGTAAGTTGGGGAATTTCTTTAAGGAGATTCTTAAATGGTAGAGGTTCTAACCAAGAATGGTCAAGTGTTAGGCATTTTTTCACTCTCATTCCAATTGGTGCTGTAACCAGAGAAGGTGCCAAACTGATGATGAAACTTATAGTATAGCTGGGATGCTGGATCAAGGGTTAGTTGTCCCCTGCTTTAAAAAGTATTTATTTAGGGTGTATTTTATCCATGTACTGTATTGCCCCACAACTTGAGC
>JACXGI010000688.1:42543-78024 GCA_016801175.1 Esox masquinongy
TGCTGGTGTACTCCTCCCTCAGAACAGTCTGCTGATGAACTGCCAGGCATCCAGGAAGCCGTGGAGGTCTAGTCATATGAGTACTGTCTTCATTTTTCTGCTATGCATCCCCTCTTTCCTTGGTGCCACTGTGTTTGTGATCTACACCGCATGGACGTGAGTGTGTCAAACAAACAGCCGGGGCCTTCGACGCACACATGCAAATATACTAAGTTATACCAATGTATGCAAACCCACTTATGTACAGTGCTGCTTGAAAGTATGTAAACCCTACAGGGATGGTCATGATTTTTTTTTAATATTGAAATTAATTCATAGTCCTTATCTAAACTGTAATAAAAGACATTCAAAATAAAGGACACAAAAACATAAGATATATTTTAATTTTTAATTTTTTAAGTGGTTTATTTCACAAAAACTCAGATTTCATGTGTGCAAAAGTATGTGAACCCCTTTATTTATTAGCTTATGGCACCTCCATTAGCAGCAATAACTGGATTGTCCCCTGTAGCCACTAAGTAGTCTCTGACATTTTTTGAGGGATTTTTGCCCACTCGTTACTCAGCATGAGTGAGGTTTGAAGGGTGTCTGGTATATATTGCCTGCTTCAGGTCCTGCCACAGCATCTTGATTCAACTTTAACTTGGCCAATCCAAAACACAATTTTTTTTTTTTTTTTAGCAATTCTTTGGTAGTTTTGCTTGAATGCTTTGGGTCATTGTCTTGTTGGAAGACCCATTGTTGGCCCAGTTTTAGCCTGGAGTTCTGTTTAAGAATCTCCTGGTCTACCTCAGAATTCATGGATTCTGAGGTAACCCTAACCCTTGGTGATGTACAGTCAACTAGGTCCAGAGGAGGAAAAGCAGCCTCACATTTTGACATTCCCACCACCATGCTTGACTGTTCGGATAAGGTACTTTTGGTGGTAGGCAGTGTTAGATTTTCACCAAACATAGACGTTTTTTGATTGTGACCAAACACGTACATGTTGTATTAATCTGTCCAGGGAATGAACTTCCAGAAACATATGCATGTGTTTATTGGCAAAGTTAATTTAAGACATGATTTTTGGGGGTTTTTTGACAGCAGAGACTTCTTCCTAGCAACCCTCCCATGAATGCTATTTCAATTCAGTGTTGTTCTTATTGTTGAAGCATCCACGATAGAGATGCAGCAAAGGAGGTTTGCAGATCTCCAGATGATATGTTTGGGTTGGCATTTACCTGATTTATTACATTTCTTGTGGCTCTTGCAGATATTTTGGAAGGGTGTCCATTTCTAGGCAGAGTTTCTGTCAGTTTATTTGTAAATCATGTTCCTCATTGTTGGAGATCATTGTATAGCCCTCCCCAGACTGATTTGCTCTCACAACCCTCTAACTGAAGTCCTCTGAGATCTCCTTTCATGTCGGCATGTGTTTTGCATTCATCTGTATGGGTAACACCAAACTCACCATGTTTCTTGTCTCTATTCATCTGAGTCACGCTCAAACTCTTTCCTAAAGATCCCTCCTTAATTGGTTCATTTGATACTCAATTATTTTCCCACCCAATTGATTTAACCAATGCGACTTGGGGTTCACTTATTTTTGCACCTGCACTAATTCCTTTTTAATTTAGTTTTTCTACTACACACTTGATTTCCTCTAAATCAACATATGGAATTGGTAACTATAAACCTGTTAAGTGAATGTCAGTTACAAAAGAGGTACAGATTGATAAACACTAAAAAAAATTGCTAATTGCACAAGGGGTTCACATACTTTTAGGTAGCACTGTATGCAGCCTTGAATTTATCTTTTGAGCATGTATCACAATTATGCTCCACACATCGTTTTTGATTCAGAGGTCTAAGTACATTACCATCATTCAACTTTTTTTAACTGACAATTTCTTCTATTTTCATATCACCTTTGTAGAAGGCACCATCTTTTCAAAAGCACCAGTTTCTTGAACTGTGCTGCAAAGGACAACGTGAAAAGATTAATGTTAAACTAGATTAATCCATTGGCCCTATAGCATGGAAAGGGTATCGTTGTGCACCAGATGTTGTTAGCACTCTCCCCTTTAACCTTCCTCTCTGGTCCCCTATAGGATCAAGCCCTCGTCTGGTTGTGGTCCTTTCAGGAACCTCCCTCTCATGTTCCATTCAGGAGAACAGTGGGCCCACGAGCTAACAAAGGCCAACCCCAAGCTTGCCTGGCTCAACTGGGTGTATAGCAACGTGGTGGAGAATCCATTCTTTTTGTTACTGGTGTCACTTGTCTTTCTGTGAGTCGACTTCCATCAGGGACAGACAATGGAATATTCGTTGTTTTAAATATGCCATTTAGAACAGTACAGTTAATGGTTTAAGTTGATGTCCTGTTGCCTCCTGTTGTCTTCATGGAAGATATAACTTTCGTTGATGGTTGTACTTGATGACAATTCATTCCTTTTTTTCAGAATGGTCAGTTACATTCAGGCCCATGTTTTAGATGGTCAAAAAAGAACAATGACTTTGCTACAGGAGCAAATAGAAAACGTGTGTATAAATATACGTTTTTTTTCATCTACTGTATGGAGTGGTCTTGCAAGGACCATTGTGGTCTGTGTGTTGAAGGATGCTGATGTGTTCTTTTTCATCATAAGGAGGGTAAAGACATGAAGTTCTTGATTACTAAACTGCAGGCCGTCCACGAGGGGGAGCCACCACTGTCTCCATCCAGGTCTGCAATAAGGGGCAATGAGGTGAGTGACCCTGACTGGATCATGTTCATTGGGACATGCAACAGTAGATGTTTTACAACAGAACATGGGTTTTTCACTGAACAAGTGTTGATAGTCTCTCTCGGTTTCACTTTCTTTTGTTAGGTGCCTAATCAACACGACACCTGCGGCCTATGACCTCCAAGAGCTGCTGCTTTCATTAGTCTTGCCAAAACCATTGTCTGCTGTCAGATCGGTTGCATATGTTAGTCATGTCAGTATGTGTACAATGTGCACTTTTGTGGAGTACTAAATAATTCCAGAGTGTTTATTGGATGCTGGAAGTTTTATTTGAGGTTTATATCGCTCTACCACAAAAAGTGGCCTTAAAATGGATGTTACTGAATGTTATGGTGAAGAAAATAATAAATGGTGGCTTTGAATTTAAAGAACTGTAACTGAGATCAGAAATGTATTCGAAAACATCCTAGGCTTAAAAAATAAATGGGCAATAACTGGTTAATTATCTTTCGCAAATCAAAACATTGTTATATTTATTGTATGTGCTTTGTTCCAGTCATTGTTCTAGATTGTATTTGCAAAAGCTGTATTCTTGTACATAAGTTGATTAAATATTAAAGAGTTAGTCTGTACATTTAATTTTTGGGCTTTTGCATTGATGTTACCTAACATTTTCCCAATGTAAACTGGGGTTTTTAAACTACAGTAACATTTTATTGTTACCAGGTGATGTAATGCAGCAGTATGTTTGCATATCTTTAGCTCATTATACATTCCAATCATAATTTCCATCATCTTTCAGCTGTGTGTCAAAAATCGTTTAGTGATCTTTCAATATTAAAAAACGTTGTTCTTAATTAAGGCACATGTTTAGAGATTAACTCAGTACACTAATGAGAAACAAAGACAGTCAAAGACAACATTTAGTTTGAATATCACTGCTGAAACTACATCGTATTGCGCTTGATGCTTAAATCCAGTTCAACCAGTTGCTTTTAACTTAATGGGGAGGGGATAATTTTTACGGATATGCAAAATCTTTTGAAACAGAAAGCGCAACCTTGAACCCACCTACCGTGCATTCTATGTGGTAATAGGTATTCCTCAGACACTGCTCTCAGTTTTGGCGAACAAACAGGTGGTAGTACATCTCTACGGCCTCTGTTGGTACCACAATCTATATCAATAGAGACATCACTGGGTTTTAATTAATACATTTTGTTACACTCATGGTATTTTTTATGGTTTTTATTATTTTGTGTCATTCTCTTGCAGGTTATTTTCATGTCAATGATGACATTGATGAAAATGGAGCCTCAAAGAAGAGTGTACATATGCCTCCCTAAAAAATACATGGCTTCTTTGTCTGAAAAGTGGGAACTGGTAAATAACATTTGGGTCTTAGTAGCCAGAACCACAATGCATTACTTTCATGGTGTAACAATTCCAATTGCAGGTTGAAGAATATAGTTACACTCCTATAATGATGATGACAAAAATGTACAAATATAGTGGCTTTATTTTTCTTCCACAGGATCATGGACTAATCATTAAGGATCTCAGCACTCACATAAATGAAGGATGTTTACAAACTTACTTCAGACAGTGGGGCACCATCACAGCATGCACGGTAAGATGACATTATATTAGTTATGTATGTGTATGTATATACACACACACACACACACACACACACACACACACACACACACACACACACACACACACACACACAACCCTATTTTCCAAAAGAGTTGGGATGCTGCGTTTGATAGTCTATTGTTCATGAGGTTACAGACTCGTTACTCAGTCTTACAAACTCTATCTCATCTAACTCAATCTCAAAGATACTTCCGGTCGTACCTCTACTTTAT
Source organism: Esox masquinongy (assembly GCA_016801175.1). Taxonomy (NCBI): domain Eukaryota; kingdom Metazoa; phylum Chordata; class Actinopteri; order Esociformes; family Esocidae; genus Esox; species Esox masquinongy. The sequence continues at coordinate 47,126 of JACXGI010000688.1, forward strand.
AGACACTGCAACCTGGAATACACAGTACTTGTAAGCCCATTGGCTAATTACTGTCGCGCTTTGACTGAACGTGACTTCCTGTGTACGGATAAACAGATGTTCTGTTGTAAACTAAACATACACTTCAACAATGGGAAGAAACTTTTCCTGAGCCTGCTGTTGCGGGACCGAAGTGACCTCCTGCCTGATGGTAGGAGGGCAAACCGCTTGTGGCATGGGTGTGAAGGGTCCCTAATGATCCCGCGCGCCCTGTGCAGACACCGCTTCCGCTGGAGATCTGCGATGACAGGAAACTGGGTACCAGTGATATGCTGGGCGGTTTTCACCACCTGTTGCAGGGCCATCTGGTCGGCTATGGAGCAGCTGCTAAACCACACTGTGGTACAGTTTGTCAGAATTCTCTTGATTGTGCAGCAGTAAAAGTTCACAAGGATCTTGGAGGACAGCCGGACTTTCTTCAACCTCCTCAAAAAGTACAGGCGCTGCTGCGCCTTTTTGACCAGAGCTGAGGTGTTGAGGGACCAGGAGAGGTCCTTGGAGATGTGGACACCCAGGAATTTGAAGCTGGACACACACTCCACCTCAGTACCCTCGATGAGGACTGGGGAGTGGCTGCAACTTTTAGACTTCCTGTAATCCACAATGAGTTTCTTGGTTTTTGTCGCATTAGGGCCAGGTTGTTGTCAGCGCACCATGCCACCAGGCGCATGACCTCATCCCTGTAGGCTTATTTGTCATTGTCACTAATCAGGCCCACCACCGTGGTGTCGTCTGCGAACTTGACGATGGTGTTGGAACTGTGTACAGGAACATAGTTGCGGGTGAAGAGGGAGTACAGGAGTGGGCACAGCACACAGCCTTGTGGTACACCAGTGTTCAGGATGAGGGTGGAGGAGGTGAATTTGTCTAACCTGACAGACTGGGGTCTGTTGGTTAGGAAGTCCAGAGTCCAGTTGCAGAGAGAGGGGCTGATCCCCAGGTCATGGAGTTTGTTGACCAGCCTAGAGGGCATGAAAGTGTTGAATGCTGAGCTGAAGTCTATGAATAGCATTCTCACATAGGTGTTGGTTTTATCCAGGTGGGTCAGGGCAGAGTGTAGAGCCCTGGAGATGGTGTCCTCTGTAGACCTGTTTGACCGGTAGGCAAACTGGTAGGGATCCAGTGTTGGGGAGGCAGGAGGTGGGCCAGAACTAGTCTTTCGAAGCACTTCATGATTGTGGGGGTGAGTGCAACCGGTCGGAAGTCATTCAGGCTAGACGCGGTCGACTGCTTCGGCACTGGCACAATGGTTGCGGTCTTGAAGCACGTTGGGACAGCCGCCTGGGCCAGTGACATGTTGAAAATGTCAGTAAAGACCTCGGCCAGCTGCCCAGCACATGCTCTGAGCACACGCCTGGGGACGCCATCAGGACCAGCAGCCTTGCGTGCATTCACCCTGCTCAGTGCAGACGACACTTCTGCGGTGGATAGTCTGATGGGGGGGGGGTCACGTGGGGGGAGTTCAGCTTTAATGGCTGGCTCTTTGTTGTCCCTGTCGAAGCGTATGTAGAACCTATTTAACTCGTCGGTGAAGGAGACGTCGCTGGCTGTGGGGGTAGGGTTCTTTGGCCGGTAGTCAGTGATGGCTTGGGTGCAAAGTGGGCATATATTGTTGAAGAAACAGTAAATGTTGCAGTTTCAACATTTGATAAGTTGTCTCTGTACTATTTTCTATTGAATATAGGGTTTAAAGGATTTGCACATCATTGCATTTGGTTTTTCTTTACATTTCACCCAGCGTCCCAACTTTTATCAAATTGATAAAAGAAATAGAGTGTAGAAATAGAGTGTAAACAATGTTAATGTGGTAAATGACTATTGTAGCAGGCGACAGCTGATTTAAAAAAAAAAAAAAAAAAAGGGATATCTACATAGGCGTACAGAGACCCATTTTCAGTAACCATCAGTCCTGTGTTCCAATGACACGTTGTGTTTGCTCATCCAAGTTAATTATGTACGGACAGAAACAAAGAACTTGTTTGAAGGCTATTCCATGCGAGAAATTGCCAAGAAACTGAAGATTGCTTCTTTAATCGGCACAAAAGTTTTCAGCTGTGCTAACATAATCGCAAAAGAGTTTTCTAATGATCAAATAGCCTTTTAAAATGATTAACTTGGATTAGCAAACACAACGTGTCATGTGACTGATGGTTTCTGTTAATGGGACTCTGTACGCCTATGTAAATATTACATAAAAAATCAGCCATATCCAGCTACAATAGTCATCTACAACATTAACAATGTCTACACTGTATTTCTGATCAATTTGATGTTATTTTAATGGACAGAAATGTGCTTTTCTTTAAAAAACAAGGACATTTCTAAGTGACCCCAAACTTTTGAACGGTAGTGTATATTTGAATATTGACGTTTAATGATGATGATTTATCCTTTAAAAAAAGATCCACAGAATTCAGCCCTCTGACTCGAAGACTGCGACTGCAATGAGATACGTGAGGTTTTCCTCAGAGGATGAGGCAGATGAGGCGGACTGGGCAGGTCCTCATTATATAGGAGGCTTGGATGTTGTAGTCAAGAGGATTGTAGCCCCAAGGTGAGTTATTACAAGGCTGAGCACCTTTCATTTTAACCTTGTATTGTCTTGGTTTAGCCAGTTGACTGAAAGGTAAACAACTGCCTACTGAAAATTTCCTTTTTTTACTTTAGTTTTCTGTTAACTCATACCCCAAATATATTTTTGACTCATCCTGAACTTACATTTGTGGCCAAAGCTGATATTTGAGGGACATTTTTTTTTTTTTAAAACACCTACCTCAAACTTGAAAACCATTTCATACGCCACACCATTTTTAAAAAATGCTTTGGAGTATGATGTAATTCTCCAGTGGAGGATGAGCAGGTCAATCAACAGTGTACATGCATGACTATTGTTAAAACAACATTCCATTTTTGGGCTAAGCACACAGAATTAGTTCACATATTGTAACAAAATTGTAGATTCATCATATTTCCTAGATATATGATAAGACTGGTCAGTTTTAATACAAAATACTGGATTGAATAGGATTTTTTTATTAAATTTTGTCTCCAGAGATTGGTGTATTTTTGCGTTGGGTTTTCATGCTGTGGCCCATGGGGATATTACAAGTGGTCAGCAAAATATTCATAACCTTGTACAATGCAAATTATTTATAAAAACAATAGGCCTTTCAACTGTCACTTTCATTAATAAAACTGACTAAATTTGACTGTCAAAATATTTTGTCAAAAGACTTTGTGACTACAAATGGTAGACAAACAGAGCTTTTGACATTGATTTGGTCATCATTGGAACAAAAACATTTGTGAACCACTTGTGTTGGTTGTTTTTATCCAATGCTTGTAGCCAGTCCATGTCACTTTAGACAAGGAGTCCAGTCTCAATTTTCTGTATTAAGAAACAGATGCAGTTGGTAATCCATGCAGTCTTGCATTGCCAATTTTGTATTCAGAATGGATGGTTAGATTGGGTCAAGTGTTTAAAGCCATCATTTTCTTACTAAAATCTAATCCTCCATGTAGATGAATGAACCTAAACGTTCCGATGGGTCAGAGGTCACCCCTGCCAGACCAACCCCCAGTCAGTCCATACGCTTGGGATACATTCTCAAGGATGCTCAACTGTTAGATGTAGAGGCCAAATTATATCCTGTACTACCTACATTATAAAAATCTAGGAACAGTTTTTTTAGTGGAATACATAAAATGAATATTTAAAATGTAATTTCTTATTTGTTTCTTTATGTGTTCGATCAGCATTATCACTGCAATTATATATACTGTATAATAAAGAATTATTGTATAATTTTGTCTTCTATCTACTGATTAAAAGAATACATTTTTTTTTACCTAATAGCCTGATTGTATTTCCTTTTAACTAACTGGGTAATCACCCATGTAAACATACAGGTTCCTAAATTGTGGAAATTCAATTTCACACCATATTACATTTTTAATTAAGCTTTCATATTTAACACATGATTGACATATAACTTTCTTGACTATAATTCTACCAATATTTTCCTGTCTAACTTGTTTTTTGGCAAGTAGAGGATTGTTGATCCACTTTAATGCGAACTGAATTGGGCCTGAGGTTTAAGCATGATGTGGCGGCTGTTTTCTGTAAATCTTCTAACGTGGGTGCATGCTTAGGGGTCCACCCATCCAAGAGGCAATTTACATACACATTGAAATTAAAAGGAAGATGAAAAAAATGTATTGGTCAACGTTTTGGCCTTTTTGTTTTACAGACTTAACTTCCAACTACCAACATCCATTAAACCATGGGAGGACTGAAAACAACTGTCAGTTTTTAAATTCTGAATGATACCTGGTTATATTTTATAATTGTGAGTCAGTGATAATATTGTGAAGTGGTAGAATTTTTTTCAATTCATTAATGACAGGCCATTATTTTAAGTACCACATCTCTTTGAGAAAGATAAAAGACAGGTGACCAGCAACACAGAAGGCAGTGAGAATCTTATTTTTACCCAATAATGACTAATCATTTTAGAAAAGAGAGCTTATTTTACGTCTGAGTATTTGTCACAGTGTGATAACGTTAATATTTGAAATGTGTGCAGTCCCCAGACCTCAACCATAATAGAGCATCTTGGGCATGAGTTGGAACATGTGCTTCTTGAATGTATGGCTGTCTAATCAACAGCCACTTGTGATGACATCGCCTCAGTATGAACAAACATCCCTGTGGAACGTTTACGACACCTTGTCGGGGAGATCGGGGCATATTGTCAAAGGCAAGCTGTCACAGGTCCTTCTACTAGGAATTGAAATGTTTTTTTGTCAAAAGTTTAATTAGATGAATGTTAACCTGCTTGATAAGAGGTCATTTACATTGGTTTCAATAGTCTTGGTCAAACCTTTACAGAGGTGAGGACAATTTGTTTTCATCCATACACAAAAAAAACTATTTAGGATTTGGGTATTTTTTGTAAAAATATAAAGAAATTCGCCTTTGGCCAATGCCAAACACTGTCAAGATGTTGAGGAAATGTCTGTTGGCTTACCGGTTGGATGACCAAAGGAGAATTAGGGCAATAGCACTTGAACAGTTCTGAGAAATGGCCAGTGACTATGCATCACTTTGCTACTTCCTTATCTCTGCTCCGGCATTAATCCCTGACACTGTAAACATTCCACCCACACACATCAAAAATATAATAGAGGAATGGTAGGGGAACAATTCCAAGGAGTCATCGGTGCATGCCTTCACTAATTATTTCCTCTTGAGTTGACACCTAAAACACAGGTTGTTCTGTGATTTTTCTGTACGTTTTACTTCTAGTACTGTACTTTAATTCACAGCTATGGATAACAACCAGGGTGGCAGAGCATAAGGCTGTGGCTACACTGAGCCATTGGGATTGCAAACCAAAATGAAATCAACACATTTTGGTTCTTGGTCACGAGCGGTAAGAGTGCGGTAATTCGCTAATGTGTCTGTCGGCCTGTTAAAAGGTAAACTCATCTGAAGGTTTTGCCTGTGAAAATGGATGGATATGGGTAAGGATAGGGATGTGTCTTTTCCACTCTGCCAACATACAGTATGTTGCAGAAGACTTAAACCTCCTGAAGTTTTTTTTTAAACATCTAGCTGACATGTGCTTGTGTTCCAGCTCATAGGTGAAATTAGTCGATACAAAAGCAGCTAAAAATGTGTATCGGCTCACAGAAGAAAATCTACTACTTCAAAATGTAGATAGCCTTAATAGCACTGCATATGCATTTACAGATGCTGCCATAATTGGACAGATACATAAAAGATCCATAATCCTGTCTGTGTCCCCATCACTATCCTGGGGCATGTAAGTAATTTCCTGTTATTATTATACCTGCCTATCATGCGATGTTGTGGCCGACAGGACCATTGTCTTGTGTGGATTCTGTACTTCAAGGACAGAGATATGAGTGCCCCCTCCTGGCCATTATACACCACTTCCAGCAGCATCTGGTCTCACATGCAAGGACCTACCAGGACTGTCTGTGCATTTCTTCAGAGGCTATCCAGCAGTGGGATGCAGGGAGGTATGTTAATGGTAGCTACAGTATAGGGTTTCCTGTGCTATTAGATGACAAACCAGTTAGAGAGAATATATATGAAACATGAAGCTCTGTTCAACTGCTTTTGGTGAAAAGGGTACACGCTGAAAGAAGAAAGACGTGTTTAACATTTCAAAATAAACATGACAAACCTGTACTTTTCAGTTTTACGCTCTTTTCTTTTAAATCTCAGAAGTGAATCACAATTGATCTGCTGATGTCAACTGATGTTAGTCTATGAGTTGCAGCTGAACTCTGGAGGAGCTGGGTGAAACAGAAGTGATGACATTCATACTGTACCTGGGGAAATACATTTTACGGTCCGTGCTGCATAACAATGGGACAGATGACAAGCAGAAAACTGGACTGAACATGATGGCAAATAATTCTCCTCATCCACCATTTGTCAAAACTTGAATTACTCAGATTTCAAATACAGGAAAATATAACTAAATATACAAACACATTGCAGGTTTTAGTACAAGGCAGAGAGAAGCAGTAAACAAATGAATTTAACTTACAATATGTACACTTATCATCCAGCATTTTTGAGGGACTCTGACTCTGATGTTACAGTATACCCACGCACCACTGTAAAATTAAACTCAAACATCTTTCTGTCCTTTTCTCATTTATCTATCTCTCCTCCAGCCCTGTGATTTTTCTGTGTCACTGAAGATGGATGTGAAACACTTGCACAATGTTATCAGAATTGCCTTTGTTCTCTTAAGATAAGCAACTGCTGGAAAAAAAATGTGTTGTATTGTAAAGAAGATATTATTTAACATTATTTTTCTCTAAATTAATAATTCAAGCAATTTGTAATATTTTGAACAATAAACCAACCGCTTTCGATGGAGCACTTTCTTCACAATGTTGAAATCAGAAAACCTGCTTGCCCGCTTTTTGCAATCTGCTCAGTACATATATAACCATGATTAATCAGAGAACTTCTACACAATTCTGCAGTGTAACAGTGGCAATCAAAGGTGAACATTTGCCAACTTAAATAGTTTATGACACCAAACTGCGGTCAGGTCAAGACCCTGCCCTGCAAAAACATTCTTCCTCAAGACTAAGACATTTAGGTAGTAAGTGCTTAAAAAAGCTAACAAAATCTACCAATACAATTAGAGAATGTTGCTTGTAAGACAGACAAGCAACATCTAATAACCGAGTTGTGCCTGAATTAGACATAAACATTTCATTTTTGTGTTGTTACGAGCAAAGTTTTTGTCACCCTATTCTGGCATTTTGCATAATTCAAGTATTTTTTATCTTCTTTTTGAGGAAGGCCTTTTTTGCAGTGTGGTGAGGATGACAAGCATGCAGATAAGCTTCCTTAAAATGGTGTCTGACCATTGGTGGTACCCTTAGTTTCTTCAGCAGTCCGGGTGGCTGGTCTGCAGGTGAAGGAGCTAGATATGGGAGGTCCTGGGTTGGCAGGTTAGGCTGGTTAGATTGGTTACACCTGGTCTGCATTTGTGAGGCTGGTTGAACGTGCTGCCCAATTTTATAAACACAACATTGTGGGTAGCTTCTGGTAGAAATTTTACATTTTGTTCTCTGGCAACAGCTCTGATGGACATTCCTGCAGTAAGCATCACTCAAAACCTAAGAAGTCTGTGCCGTTGTGTTGTGTGACAAAACAGCATATTTTACTCTACAGAAGTGTGGCTTTTTAATGTCCATAACACAAGGTGCACCTGCGTATGTGTGCTGTTTAATCACATTCTTGATGTACCAAACCTTTCACATGGATTTAGGAGAATCAAGCTTTTGTGGAAATGGAACAAAATCTGGGGTTGTTTATTTCTGCTTATGAAAAATGGGTCAAGAACTTTACATGTTGCATTTATATTTTGGTTTAGTATTCACTACCACTCAAATATTTGGCGTCACTTAGACATTTCCTTGTTTTTGAAGGAAAAGCACATTTTTGTCCATTAAAATAACAACAAATTGATCAGTAAAACAGTGTAAACGTTGTTAATGTTGTAAATAACTATTGTAACTGGAAACGGCTGATTTTCAATGGAATATCTACATAGGCGTACAGAGTCCCATTATCAGCAACAACCAGTCCTGTGTTCCAATGGCATGTTGTGTTTACTAAACCAAGTTAATAATTTTAAAAGGCTATTTGATCATTAGGAAACTCTTTTGCGATTATGTTAGCACAGCTGAAAACTGTGTTAGCACAGCACTGTTGTGCTGATTAAAGAAGCAATAAAATGGCCTTCTATAGACTACTTCAGTATCTTCAGCATCAGCGTACGTGGGTTTGATTACAGGCTCAAAATGGCCAGAAACAAAGAACTTTCTTCTGAAACTCGTTAGTCTCTTGTCCTGAGAAATTAAAACTATTCTATGTGAGAAATTGCCAAGAAACTGTCACGTACAATGATGTGTAGTACTCCCTTCACAGAACAGCCCAAACTGTCTCTAACCAGAATAGAAAGAGCAGTGGGAGACCCCGGTGCACAACTGAACAAGAGGACAAATTCATTAGGGTGTCTAGTTTGAGAAAGAGACGCCTCACAGGTCCTCAACTGACAGTGAAGAGGTGACTCCGGGATGCTGGCCTTCTAGGCAGAGTTGCAAAGAAAAAGCCATATCTAAGACTAGCCAATAAAAATAAAAGATTAAGATGGGCAAAAGACCACGGACACTGGACAGAGGAAGATTGGAAAAAAGTGTTGGGCAGACGACTAAGTTTCAGGTGTTCGGATCACAACACATTTTTGAGACGCAGACCTAATGATAAGATGCTGGAGGAGTGTTTGACGCCAACTGTCAAGCATGGTGGAGGCAATGTGATGGTCTGGGGTGGGGGGTGGGGGTTGGTGGTGGTAAATTGGGAGATTTGTACAAGGTAAAAGGGATCTTGAGGAAGGAAGGCTATCACTCCATTTTGCAACGCCATGCCATACCTGGTGGACGGCGCTTCATTGGAGCCAATTTCCTCCTACAACAGGACAATAACCCAAAGCACAGCACCAAACTATGCAAGAACAATTTAGGGGAGAAGCAGTCAGCTGATATTCTGTCTATATTGGAGTGGCCAGCAGAGTCACTGGATCTCAACCCTATTCAGCTGTTATGGGAGCAGCTTGACCATATGATACTTAAGAAGTGCCCATCAAGCCAATCCAACTTGTGGGAGGTGCTTCAGGAAGCATGGGGTTAAATCTCTTCAGATTTACCTCAGCAAATTGACAACTACTGTAGAATGCCAAAGGTCTGCAAGGCTGTAATTGCTGCAAATGGAGGATTCTTTGATAAAAACTAAAGACACAATTATTATTTTAATTAAAAATAATTATTTCTATCCTTGTCGATGACTATTTCCAAATCATTTTTGTTATATTTTCTATTCAAACTAATTTCATGCATGTTTTCATTGAAAACAAGGACATTTCTAAGTGACCCCATACTTTTGCATTCTCTCAACCAGCTTCATGAGGTAGTCACCTGGAATTATTTTTGTCACCTGGAATTATTTTAACAGTCTTGAAGGAGTTCCCACATATGCTAAGCACTAGTTGGCCGCATTTCTTTCCTTACACCAGAAGTGACTGTCCTGAAACCTCTTTTCAATAGAATATCTTTATATCTTGATCGTATTTTTTATGTGACTGATCTAACTAGCTAGAAAATGTTGTAAAACATGTCAATGTAATAGCTCAAAAGCTATTTGGCAAGCACAACAAATTTCTTAATGAAATGTACTAGTCGAAATGTGTTCACGCCTTCCTGCGTTTCGTCACCAAACACCGACTCGATGCAGCCAATCACTGTTGAGAGCGCGTTGATCGAGAAACTGAAAATGGCGGAAAGCAGCACAGAAATCACATTCAAAAAGGTAAACGAGTCACATAAAAATATTATTCAGTGTTCTATGTTGACAGTCACACATTTTACATTGCTTATGTAAAATCAAACCTCATTCGGGATTTTGATCTAGATGAGGCCCATTGTTCGCATCTTGTAACTAAATTGCCTGCCTACTGTATTCATGGTGGCGTGTTATCTCACAACACTGTTTAGAACGTTCCTTTTGGGTCTGATGACCAATTGAGAAGTCTGTTGAATGCTTCTTCAACGGGAGCTGATGATTTGGTCTAAAGTGCATTAGAAACATTTGAAAACAATACCACAAAGAGACATAATTCTTAGCTAAACCATTTATCGTCATTTTGATGTCATCAAATTGATATTAGATAGAGTATCCAGTTAGTTAATATTGAGCTTGAGGGGAGTGTTTTATCTAGCTAACGTCGTTAGCATCGCTAGCTATTAGTATTATACATATAATATATTGACGGAATGTGCTAATGTTTGACACCATCTGTCAAGGTATATTTGATAATATCACGTTGACGGTAACGTTGATGTCAGCTCAATATAGCCTACTTTAGCAATGTTGTCTTATTTCCAAGCCCTTCTAGTGTAATTTATATGAAACTGTAATCACCTAAACTGTGTTTACCCCTAATGATTTTCTCGTTTTAGAATACGGTAAGCAAACTCCTGTTGAGCTTCTTCAGGGAGGAGAAAACAAAAGGTCAGATGCTTTCACATCACCGTGGAGATGTTTTGTGTGTGTACTTATTTACTTCTTACTCACGACTTGTGGGATATTCTCGAATACTACTTTCTTACACCGCGGTAAAGATAGTTTCACATTCACACATTCGACTACTCCCAAGTACGGGTAAAACTGTCTTCGATCTGCCGACCGCCGAGTACCCGGCAAGGCTGTGTCAACGTGCCGGTGAACGGACTACTTAGGGACCGGGGTAAAAGTGCAGTCCTCAGAACGAAGGCTTTTAATGATACAGTTTGTAGCTTATTACTTGAAATCTCTATTTCAAAAGTTGAGATATCCATTATAAATCACGACAATATATGCTCCATTACATTATCTAATAGCCACAACTTTTATTTATCACAAATTATCAACCATATATTTCTTTACTAATATCTTGAAGTTTCCTTTTGAAATAGCTTTTTCAGTTGTTGAGATATTCATTCCAAATCTCATCCATATATTCCTCATAACATTCTGTAAGAGCCTCAACTTTGATTTTTCCCAAATAATGCTGTACGGACGTTTTAGGAATATTTTAAATATTCCTTTTGAAATAGCTTTTCCAGTTTTTGAGATATTCATCCCAAATTGCATCCATTTATTCCATTGGGATGAATATCTCAAAAACTGAAAAATCTATTTCAAAAGGAATAATTCAAATATTAATAAAAATTCTAAACCTCATTATTTTAGAAAAATCAAAGTTGAGGCTCTTAGAGAATATAATGAGGAATATATGGATGAGATTAGGGATTAATACCTCTAAATTTGAAAAAACTTTTTCAAAAGGAATTTTGCAAATATTCATAAAAATTCTATACCTCAGTAATAATCTACCAACTGTATCATAAAAAGCCATCGTTCTGAGGACTGCACTTTTACCCCGGTCCCTAAGTGGTCCTTTCTCCGGCACGTTGAAATAGCCTTGTCCACTCGACACTCTGGGGTATGCAGACAAACGACAATTTTACTGGTACATGGGCGTAGTCGAATGTGTGAATATGAAACTATCTTTACCGCGGTCTTTCTTACTTGAAAATGCATTTAAACTCTCGTCAAACTAGCCATATTAATGAGCTAGTCGGAACTAGGAAACTGCACATGTTACTTATTGAACACAACATGGTATTGTCTAGAACCAGTTACATTCTACGTTCCGACTAGAGTAGTCAAAAATACTTACCCCCACCTGAAGGCAAAAATTGGGTGACTGATGTCATACTGCTTATTTATTTTACAAACATCCATAAACATAATATAATTTATTTGTGTCACTTTCTAACTTGGTCATCTAATTGGTACTTTGTTTTTGTTTGTTTTTTAAGTCAGTTCAGATGCGGTCTTGCTTATGGTGGAGATGCTGTATGTGTTTGTTGAAGGTATGTTCAGATTGTTTGTTGCTGGAATGTACATATCAGTTGAGGAGTTCATATAATTACATGGTGGTGGATCAGGTGAATATGGTCATTATTAAGTTGGTGTGCATGGGTGGATGCAGTTTCACACGCTTTTTACTGCATTTAACAATTTTTTTTAACCAATCATAATCACGGTAACTACTCACACTTCCATCACTCATGCATCAAATGAACATGAAATGGCAACGTCTGAGCAAAAGAATGCTGCCATAATCACTCAACACAGTAATAGTGAGAGATTAGGCAAATAACTGCTTTATTCTGGGATTTCTGTTGCTACAACCAAGCGCATTTCATCTCGCTGTTGCATGTTTTCTCCCGTTGGTGAGATGCTTTATGAATGCAGGACCTCACTTTTTTTGTTTGTTAGAAGCTGCACAGAGAACAATAAAACAGGCTGTAGCAGAGGACTGTGACAAAATGGACATAGAACACTTTGAGAAGATCCTACCTCAACTGGTGCGTATGTTATAGATCTATCTATTCAAAAAAGAACTGAACACCCTGCTGTTCCAATTATGTACAGCTCCGGAAAAAATTGAGACCCCTGCACCTTTTTCTTTCCTTTCCAAAAAAGTTGAAAAGCAAGGTTTTGAGTGAGGAACAGAAGGGTTAAAATTAAGAGACCCCTGCAAATTGGACGCTTCTGTTCCTCTCTCATAACTTTCCTTTTCAACTTTTTTGGAAAGGAAAGAAAAAGGTGCAGTGGTCTCTTAATATTTTCCGGAGCTGTATATAAGCCCATATTGGTGTCTGTTTTGAATCCGCATTGCAAACATCTCTGATCTCTCCATTGTAGAACTCTTTTTTTTTTTTTTAAGCTATAGACAGACAGTACAGAAACTGAGACCGCCCACTTGAACTCACACTATTCATTTTTTTTTTATGTGAGCAAGGCTGCTCTGGTCTGCTCTTTGTCCTCTGCCTGCCTTTTACAGTGCTTGAATTGTGACCATTAAAACCCACAAAACTGGTGAATTCTGGGAAGAATCATGGGGAAAATGTATCCATAACTTTGAGACTTAAAATGTGGGTAAATGTTAATCTAATGAAAGTGTAATACTGTTTTTCTTATACATTAATATATACACCGATCAGCCATAACATTATGACCACCTGCCTAATATTGCGTAGGTCCCCCTTTTGCCGCCAAAACATCCCAGACCCGTCGAGGCATGGACTCTACTAGACCTCTGAAGGTATGCTGTGGTATCTGGCACCAAGACGTTAGCAGCAGATCCTTTTGGTTCTGAGAGTTGCGAGGTGGGCCCTCCATGGATCGGACCTGTTTGTCCAGCACCTCCCACAGATGCTCGATTGGATTGAGATCTGGGGAATTTGGAGGCCAAGTCAGCACCTTGAACTCGTTGTTGTGTTCCTCAAACCATTCCTGAACCATTTTTGCTTTGTGACAAGGCGCATTATCCTGCTGAAAGAGGCCAATGCCATCAGGGAATACCGTTGCCATGAAAGGGTGCACATGGTCTGCAACAATGCTTAGGTAGGTGGTACGTGTCAAAGTAACATCCACATGGCAGGACCCCAGGTGTCCCAGCAGAACATTGCACAAAGCATCACACTGCTTCTGCCGGCCAGCTCGTCTGTTGGATTGGACACCACGGGCCAGCCTTCACTCCCCACGTGAATCAGTGAGTCTTGGCCGCCCATGACCCTGTTGCCAGATCACCGCTTTTCCTTCCTTGGACCATTTTTGATAGGTACTGACCACTGCAGACCGGGAACACCCCACAAGGGCTCCAGTTTTGGAGATGCTCTGACCCAGTTGTCTAGCCATTACAATTTGGCCCTTGTCAAAGTCGCTCAGATCCTTATGCATGCCCATTTTTCCTTCATCTAACACATCAACTTTGAGGACAGAATGTTCACTTACTGCTTAATATATCCCACCCACTGACAAGTGCCATGATAACAAGATTATCAGTGTTATTCAGTTCACCTGTCAGTGGTCATAATGTTATGGCTGATCAGTGTACAAATTACATTTTCTTAACTTTGATATTACACAATACTTAGTTGACAAAAAATCACAATTATATTCATTTTAGTCACACTTGGTAATGCCTCACTTAAATCCTATATCTTCTTCTGCGAACCACTGTTGGTAATTTAAAACACAAAACAACCATGGCTTGAATGAAAGGCTAATCAAAAAATTTGGTTTACCTTTTATACAACCCTTATACAACTTTTTCTACAACCCTGTTTCCAAAAACGTTGTGACGTTGCCTAAAATGCAAATAAAAACAGAATGCATTGATGTGCAAATCATGTATCCCTGTATTTAATTGAAAATAGTACAACGACGACATACCAAATGTTGAAATTGAGAAATACTGTTTTTGGAAAAATAGATGCCCATTTTGAATTTGATGCCACCAACACATTTAAAAAAAGTAGGGACGGGCATGTTTACAACTGTGTTGCATCATCTCTTCTTTTAACAATACTCCGTAAACGTCTGGGAAATGAGGAGGCTAGTTGCTGTAGTTTTGAAAGTGAATTGTATTCTCACTTGATATAGGATTTCAACTGCGTCTCCTTTGTCGTATTTTCTGTTTCATAATGCGCATAAATGTTTTCAGTGGGTGACAGGTCTGGACTGCAGGCAGGCCTTTATGGCACCCAGACTCCTTCAATATGGAGCCATGCTGTTGTAATACGTGCAGAATGTGGTATTGCATTGTCTTGCTGAAATAAGCAAGGCCTTCCCTGAAAAAGACCTTGTCTGGATGGCAGCATGTGTTGCTCCAAAACCTGTATACAGTTGTGCTCAAAAGTTTGCATACCTTGGAGAATTGGTAATATATGTGCCATTTGTAAAGAAAACAAGTGAGCAGGCAAAACACGTCTTTTATTTCTTATGGGATTCACATTCAACTGTAGGTCATAACAGAATGGCACAATCATAAAACAAAACATGGCAATAAAGAAAACAATGACCTGACCCCCGTTCATAAGTCTGCATACCCTTATTACTTAATACTGTGTATTGCCCCCTTTAGCATCAATGACAGTGTGCAGTCTTTTGTAATAGTTGTCTAAGAGGCCCCGAATTCTTGCAGCTGGTATAGCTGCCCATTTGTCTTGGCAAAATGCCTCCAGGTCATGCAATGTCTTTGGTCCAATATACATGCATGACCTGGAGGCATTTTGCCAAGACAAATGGGTAGCTGGTATAGCTGATTTCTGTTATCATTATGATTTAAAAAGGAGCCAAACAACTATGTGATAATAAAAGGCTTCATATGATCACTACCCTTTTAAATAAAAGTTTTTTTGCATGATCAGTCATATTTCCAAATCAATGCCAAAATTTCGCAATTTCTGCCAGGGAATGCAAAAACTTACGGGCACAACTGTGTATTGTTCAGCATTAATAGTGCCTTTATAGATGAGCAAGTCACCCATGCCATGTGCACTAATACACCCCCATACACCCCCATACAGTCACAGATGCTGGCTTTTGAACTGTGCGCTGATAAGAAGACGGATGGTCCCTCTCTAGTCCGAAGGACGCGACGTCCATGATTCCCAAAAATAAGTTCAAGTTTTGATTCACAGGACGGTTTTCCACTTTGCCTCTGTCCATCTTAAATGAGCTTGGGCCCAGCGAAGGTGGCAGCGGTTCTGGATCTTGTTTGTATATGGTTTCTTCTTTGCATTGTAGAGTTTTAACTTGCATTTGTGGATGCAGCGACGTACTGTGTTCACAGGCTTTTGGAAGTGTTCCTGAGCCCATGCAGTGATGTCCACTACAGAATCGTGTCTGTTTTTAATGTGGCGCCGCCTGATGGCCCGAAGATCACGGCCATCCAATATTGGTTTTCAGCCTTGTCCCTTGCATACAGAGATTTTTCTGGATTCTCTGAATCTTTTAATAATATTATGTGCTGTGGATGAGATCCCCAAACTCTTTGCAATTTTACGTTGTAATACATTATTCTTAAATTGCTGCACTATTTGCCCGCGCTGTCTTTCACAGAGTGGTGAACCCCTCCCGAACTTTACTTCGAACAGGCCCATCCTCTCTGGAAGGATCTTTTAATACCCAAGCATGGCCCAATTACTTGTGGTATTCCACCAGGTTTCGTTTTTTAGCATCACACAACATTTACAGTCTTTTGTTGCCTCCATTCTAACGTTTTTGAAATGGGTTGCTGGCATCAAATTCAAAGTGGGCATATACTTTTCAAGTAACGATGAAATGTCTCAGTTTCAATATTTGATAGCTTGTCTTTGTACTATTTTCTATTGAATATAGGGTTTAAATTATTTGCACATGATTGCATTCTGTTTTTATTGACGTTTTACGCAGTATCCCAACTTTTTGGAAAACGGGGTTGTATTTGCACACAAAAAATTTTTGGTGAAATTCCACCAGTGCAGATAGTTGTGAAAACCTGGTGCACTTATAGAAACCACACCAAAAAACTATATTGTGTATATTTTAGATACATAACAGTTTATTACAATGTTCAGAAACACTTCTTAAAGCTATATTTTATTTTCCTCCCAGCTTTTGGATTTCTAGTGGCCAGAAGATGGAACCAGAGAGCTGTCCTGTCCTCTGTTCAGCCCATGTATATCATTGTATTGTACTTATTCTTTTGACTTACATTAAACACTCTCAAATGGATTTTACAGTTTGATCTGTTGCTTTGCTTAAGCTTTTTATTTTCTGTCTTTGGTAACTGAGAAACGTTGTTGCTTTCTGTTATCACTCTGTAATATGTCGTTTTGGGGGACGGGCATGCGTTGTGAATGTAACTTTTTCTGAGCTGTGTGATAGAAATTCACATGTGGCATTACTGAGGGGAGAGGTAGGGAATTTCATTAGGATGAAACAGAACATTCCGATCGATTTGAATTGTGGTCAGCGTAAAACTGCTTGTCATGTTACAATAAAGAATCATGTCACCTCTACTTATTCTATTACCACATTCAACATTTACGAATGACTTTCCCCCAAAAAAGCTGAAGATAATGTTGAACTTTAAGATCATTCTATGTATGCTGTCTGTCAGTGGACTTTAGATGTTCTTAAAACAAGCTTAGGCAACATCAATTGACATGACAACGATTTTATTTAAGTAGCATTAACACGCAAGACATTTGCTTGCAGTGTTTTGTCCTGACCCCTGACCTGGAAGGTGTATACACTCACTGACAATGTTGTTTGCCTGCTAACTGACATGATGCTTTCTGGTGAGCAAATGCTATTGCTGGTGATAGTAGAATAGTTTTGGTGTCAGTGTGAGATGTTTTTAGATCCTCTAAAAACAAGAAGACATCCTCTTTAGACCTCAGTAGCAACAAGGAGTGTCTGTTGGAAAACTGTCTCACGTTAGCTTGAAAGGTGACATGCGAAAATTGACATTTCTACCTGTTTACACTATAAAAACTTTATCTGTGACGCAAATCTGGGAAAAGGTCTTGTTTATCTAAACAAATAAAACCATCACGTTGCAAAAACGCTCTTAGTGCCAACATCTAAACGTTTTTGGGAAGCTTTACCCTTGAACTTTTTTCACATAATTGAATGATGTGAGCCCCCCAGTGGTGCTGTGCTTATGTTCTTCCGCCGACACGACCACTGTCCACCTGTGCTCTGGCTTTGCAACAACAGGTGCCTGCAGCAAACCTCTCTCTGGCTGGCTCCCCCCACCACCTCCCCACCTCCATCAAAGGCTCCAGGAGCAGTTGGAAGCAATTAGAGTAATGAGGGGAGCAGCCTGGCCCTCAGATGATGACAAGTGGCAGGAAAAAAAAGAAGTACCACCCCCTCCGGACACTTTGAAGTTCCCCTGTTTTTTTTTTTGTCTTTTTTTTTTTGCTGTCCTGCGATGTTTAGTTAGTAGCTGGGGGAGGGAGGCTGGTGGGGGGAGGGGCGGGTTAGGGGGCGAAAGGAAACGGGACCTCTCGCTACAAGCCGAGGGGAAAGTTGAACGGAGTGTGCATGCGTGAGTGTGCTTGTGTGTGACAGCCAAACATCACCGCAGAGACCACACGCGTAGATCTTCCATTTGAAAAGAGGAAGCTAAACAAAATGGATTGGAATGGGGCCCACGGGAAGAGCCGGGGTGTAATTCTGAAGATAAATAAACAAGGTGGTGCATCGGGGGGGTTCACATAGGTGATTCCCTTTTTCTTTCACTAGCTTTCATCCTACCTAAAGGAAGGCCTCCACTGCGAGTGCTGTGACTTTGTTATTCTAACCTGAGAGAGACCGATGTTTATCCATTCAAAGAAAGTTTGCTAGTGCACTTGTATGGCTGTGGTGCCTGGTGGACTTTGCAGGCAAGACGGCCAAACCACGACCCATTAATTGCAGTCTGCAGGAGGTCCTTTTTTGTTTTGTTGTTGAAACAAACACTCCGGGCAACTCCAAGTTCTGTGTAGCTCAGTCAGTAGTGCATGACTCTTGCAACACCTTGGTTCTGGGCTTAATTCTAAAACTAGAGTACAGCTATTTCAATGTACCTTTAACTTTTATGCTGTATTTTTGCATTAACTGTCCTTGACCGAAAACAAATTTTTTCACTAACAAGTCTGAGTGGGTGTTTATTTTGATATCTTAATGTGCAACGGCATAGATTTGTATTGTATATTGGGGGGGTCAGAGTCAATAGATCCCAGGATTTTCACTGTTTTCCAAGGGGGTTACATTGACCTGTCTGTAATGTTGGGGGGGGGTCATGACCCCACCGTCCCCCCCTAATTCTACACCCCTGCTAATGTGACCCTTGGATCGAACATGTCCCCCAGCCCTGCTCTATGCAAGGCAATATGGTGGTGTTTTGGAATGGTCCAATCCCCTTTAGCCAGCAAACCTTTGCTGTGAGTCAGCATAGCTCTACAATACCTCACGCTGTTTATTTGTGAAGCTGATGGATGACTCACTGAGCTTACAACTGCTGCTATTATGCACCTGAATGTAACTTGGGGGGGGGGGGGGGGGTTCAGTCCATACGGGCCCTGCAATGTGTTCAAGGATATCACACCCGGGGTTCGACCCCCCGAACACCCAGAGTCGGACTCAAGTCCAGATTTTCCGGAATGTCCTCAAACAGGAGTGATTCAGGCTTGACTGTTTTTCAAGTTTTTGTCAGAACATCTCTGTTTTGCATAATTAAACATACCAAATCTACAGCAGCACATTTTAGATGTATCACCTATATACCCTAACAAATTCAGTGGACACAGTGAATACGTAAACATTTAATTACAAACACTGCAGTGGGCGTAGGTTATTTTTTTAGGAGCTATTCTCACCCAATGGTCAAGGTCTTACAGTAACTGGGCATATCGAAAGGAAGTAGCAAAAGCCTGCAGAGATACTCCTCACTGTGGAATTACTTTGACATTTCCATGAACAATGCTCTTTGCAATACTTAAAAAGTCACTAGCATTTCACATTGTGTCTTACCTCTGTGACAAACCCCCCCTCCCAAAGTGAAGCCCCCACCCCTCAACTTGGATGTGTTGAAGTAGAACCTGAAGTATCATTATGGGCTTTGTGTGCAGGTGAATAATATAGCATAAAAACATGGAGAAAGTAAAAGGGGCTTTCAACATAACACTTTCTGAAACCACCGCATGTAGTATTAATTTGTTCCTTAATATGGTTTTCCTAATTTGTA
This sequence comes from Esox masquinongy, assembly GCA_016801175.1. Lineage (NCBI taxonomy): Eukaryota > Metazoa > Chordata > Actinopteri > Esociformes > Esocidae > Esox > Esox masquinongy. The sequence goes on from JACXGI010000688.1 coordinate 66,901, forward strand.
ACATTTTAAATCAAGTGACCAACTAAAATAATGTTTAACAAATTCCGCAAGAATGACTTACCATACAAATGTCAATAATTTATATATAATGTGGTTCATGTCTGGAGATATTTAAAGTGCTTCAACATGTACTGTATCAGCTGTACATTATATTTATGATACTGAATATCATTGACTCACTGAGTACAATTACAAATTCCCACTAAAGTGCTCTTTAAAAATCTGTAATGGTGAAGTTGTGGTGTTAGCCTGCAATGTTTCTCCTTATGCATCTTAGTGGAACAAATTACATCTGAAGGATGCATTACTAGACATACGAAAGCAGTTAATCCGAGAATGGGGAGGGGCGTAGAAGAGTAATGAGTTAAAGGTTTTCTTGATCATACTTTAAAGGCTATGGGGTGTCGACAGCCCATGTCTGAGTTCTAAACGATACCCTATTCTCAACAGTGCACTGCTAGGCCCTGGTTAATATTAGTACACTACTGTTAGTGAATAGGGTGGCATTTTAGACAAGACCCATTCCAGACCCATGGAGAGACTGGAGCTTTCTTTCCCAGGAGACACAAACGGATCCATCTCCAATCGCGATGACTGGCCTTGAGCAGCGCTGCTCGTAGGATAAGGCCCTGACCTGTGGTTCTTAATATGACAGTGGCAACGTCATGATGGACGTTGATGTCATAGAAGTAGCAGTAGACCCATGCCTGTTCTCTCCTCTGGCTCGGTTTCTCTACATAAAGAAGTCTAGAGAGCTGGACAGAACGTGTGAGGATGCCAGTCTACCTCAGCAGTGTGTGGTCCTATTTCTCCAGGATATAATCATCCCACAAAGAAAGGCATTTAGAATTTTTTTTACAGAATAATGTAACCAAAATCCCATATCAATGATTACTAAATACTGTAGTGAATTTGGGTAATTGCCTGGCTAGAACGCAAACCTAGGTCCAGCTTACATCAATCCAAGAACTTTAGACGTAATGCCAAGTGAGCCAAAACTTTTGATGAGGTTTTTAGGTCTTGCGTAGTCTGGAATTGTCATAATGAACTTCCGAAATCACATTGTTTTCCCTCATTCTCTGATTTTGGTTTTGAAAGTCTGGGCGTTCGTCTACATATCTTGATAACGTTTTAATCAGGCACTTTCCCCCGCCATCCTTGTGCACTGTCTGCCCTGCTGCCCTAATTTAGTGAGCATAGTTGCATGTCAAAGTGCTTAGAGGATGTAAGTAGGAGAAAACATTGCAGACCCGTTTCCACGCCTATGGTTCCCACCCGTTTTAGCAATGTTTCTAAAGTCAGAAGATTCTGAAAGCTACCAGCTGGGCCAGCCCCGCCCCTACACACCTGCTTCTTGGGACCTCGTCAGGGAATGTATTTACGGGCTCCCAGGAAGCAGATTGGGTCCGAGGCCAGAAGCAAAGGAGATGGACAGGACAAGGCTCCAAGACGGAGTTGGAGGAAGATAGCCTGGAGATGGAGGGTGTAGGAACCGCTGCCTCCCCCAAAACAGGGTAGGACATTTGGTTTTGATTCCTTCACCCTTCCCTTTTTGTTAATAAAACGCCCACCAGGACCCTGAACACATCCTCTGCGTCCGTTCCTCGTGTCTCTCCCCTTTACACTGTACATACATACATACATACAGTATCTCACAAAAGTGAGTACACCTCTCACATTTTTGCAAATATTTGATTATATCATTACCGAAGAATCCTGCCACTTGAACAGTTTTTCTTCCCAGGGCTGTGGCCCCACATTTAGTCACCTCAGAGCTTTTAACAAAACAGCTATACTGTCCTGCACTCAAAACTCCTCCAATGTCGCCCACATCTATGTATGCATGTACAGTATCTCACAAAAGTGAGTACACCCCTCACACTTTTGCAAATATTTGATTATATCTTTTCATGTGACAACACTGAAGAAATTACACTTTGCTACAATGTAAAGTAGTGAGTGTACAGCTTGTAGAACCATGTAAATTTGCTGTCCCCTCAAAATAACTCAACACACAGCCATTAATGTCTAAACCGCTGGCAACAAAAGTGAGTACACCCCTATGTGAAAATGTCCAAATTGGGCCCAACGTGTCAATATTTTCTGTGGCCTCCATTATTTTCCAGCACTGCCTTAACCCTCTTCAGCATGGAGTTCACCAGAGCTTCAAAGGTTGCCACTGGAGTCCTCTTCCACTCCTCCATGACGACATCACAGAGCTGGATGTTAGAGACCTTGTGCTCCTCCACCTTCCGTTTGAGGATGCCCCACAGATGCTCAGTGGGGTTTAGGTCTGGAGACATGCTTGGCCAGTCCATCACCTATACCCTCAGCTTCTTTAACAAGGCAGTGGTCGTCTTGGAGGTGTGTTTGGGGTCGTTATCATGTTGGAATACTGCCCTGTGGCCCAGTCTCCGAAAGGAGGGGATCATGCTCTGCTTCAGTATGTCACAGTACATGTTGGCATTCATGGTTCCCTCAATGAACTGTAGCTCCCCAGTGCCGGCAGCACTCATGCAGCCCCAGACCATGACACTCCCACCACCATGCTTGACTGTAGGCAAGACCCACTTGTCTTTGTACTTCTCACCTGGTTGCCGCCGCACACGCTTGACACCATCTGAACCAAATAAGTTTATCTTGGTCTCATCAGACCACAGGACATGGTTCCAGTAATCCATGTCCTTAGTCTGCTTGTCTTCAGCAAACTGTTTGCGGGCTTTCTTGTGCATCACTCTTCTGTCATGCAGACCAATTTGATGCAGTGTGCGGCGTATGGTGACAGGCTGACCCCCCACCCCTTCAACCTCTGCAGCAATGCTGGCAGCACTCATACGTCTATTTCCCAAAGACAACCTCTGGATATGATGCTGAGCATGTGCACTCAACTTCTTTGGTCGACCATGGCAAGGCCTTTTCTGAGTGGAACCTGTCCTGTTAAACTGTTGTATGGTCTTGGCCAGCGTTTTGCAGCTCAGTTTCAGGGTCTTGGCAATCTTCTTATAGCCTAGGCCATCTTTATGTAGAGCTACAATTATTTTTTTCCTCAGAGATCCTCAGAGAGTTCTTTGCCATGAGGTGCCATGTTGAACTTCCAGTGACCAGTATGAGGGAGTGTGAGAGCGATAACACCAAATTTAACACAGCTGCTCCCCATTCACACCTGGGACCTTGTAACACTAACGAGTCACATGACACCAGGGAGGGAAAATGGCAAATTGGGCCCAATTTGGACATTTTCACTTAGGGGTGTACTCACTTTTGTTGCCAGCGGTTTGGACATTGATGGCTGTGTGTTGAGTTATTTTGAGGGGACCGCAAATTTACACTGTTATACAAGCTGGACACTCACTACTTTACATTGTAGCAAAGTGTCACTTCTTCAGTGTTGTCACATGAAAAGATATAATCAAATATTTGCAAAAATGTGAGGGGTGTACTCACTTTTGTGAGATTCTGTGCATGCATACATAGATGTGGTCGACATTGGAGGAGTTTTGAGTGCAGGACAGTATAGCTGTTTTGTTAAAAGCTCTGAGGTGACTAAATGTGGGGCCACAGCCCTGGGAAGAAAAACTGTTCAAGTGGCAGGATTCTTCGGTAATGATTGACCCATATACTGCCTGCCTGCTTGCCCTCTGCTAACCAGAGGAACATTTTTAGAACAGTGGGTGACTGGTTGGAGGGATCGTCAGTGGTCTTGCTTGCTCCCTTCCCTGCCCTGATGTCGTGCAGGACATCGATAGAACGCAGCTGGCAGTCAATGATTCTTTCTGTGGGCCGCACAGTTTGCCAGTGGGTAAACTGTTCTTTGTGTGGACCTCAATGATTCTTTCTGTGGACCGCACAGTTTCCCAGTGGGTAAACTGTTCTTTCTGTGGACTTCAATGATTCTTTCTGTGGACCGCACATTTTGCCAGTGGGTAAACGTCGCTACAGTATCTTGCCCTTTCAAGTTTGCTGTAAATAAAGACTGTGCTTAAATATTGCTATGACAGGTTTGAATGAACGCCAGCATAACTGATGGTCCCATCAAGCATTAGCTGTTAGCTTAGAATGCTCTGCTAGTGTCATCGATTTTTACCTAAATGGAAACAAACAAAACAAATACATAACTTCACTGCAGTGACATAAACAATCAAACAATTTGATAGTAACACTAATCTTTCGTGTCCTTAAAAGCAGAACACTTTGGAGAGTGTAATGATAACAACCAATGCCAGAATGCGCACATCGAAGATTACCAACAGCAGTTTGTGAATACAGTGGAAGTAATAGGAGTGGAGATAGGTTCGGGTGACGTTGTTTCTCGGGTGGCGTAAGTTGGGATGTTAGCGTCACCCTTTAATGTCCCTATGAGGTTACGTAAGGATTATGTCAGCTTTTACTTTTTCATCTCCCCCTCTCGTTTCCTCGTTCTGATTGAGCACACGATGACATAGCCTTCCAATTTGCTGTCGTCGCTCCCAACTTTTCTTTCCAGGCCCTGACTACAAGGGCCCGTCAATGATGATAGATTACAATACAGCAATATAGCCATTAGGAATATGCCTCATTCCGTTCAGATTGCTCGAACCAGCTGTAACAATAGTAGAAGAAGCAGTTTCTGCTCGGTGCCCCATGCCAGTGCAACTTAGGTGGCACCTAAAACGTTAAGGACTTTCCTTTTCAGGGTCTTCATAATAAAAAAGACAATTAAATACCTATGTTTGTGACGTGTTATTGTGTTTAACACTTGTGCACATGATCTTGATCACTTTGTGGATTTTTCTCTAAGGATTGGTAATCCTTCAAGGTTATTCCGTGTGATCCTTCATGAAAGATAGCTGAGGGTCTGTGTGTGTGTGTGTGTCTGTGTGTGTGTGTGTCTGTCTGTCTGTGTGTGTATATGTGTGTGTGTGTGCGTGCGTGTGTGTTTCGGACAGAGCTGCGGCTGTGATGCATTAATTCACAGGAGACAGGAGGCCCCAGTAGTGCCCACCCCCTCCCCAAACGGGCATGGAGGAGGAATTCTGCTGGGGGCAACAGAACTGAAGACATTCCTGCACACACACTGGTGCTACACGGACTCACACGCAATACATGCGAGCGGTCGTACACAGAGCATGAAGACTGACAAACACATGTGCTGGTCACAAACATTTACAATGCTGTAGAACAAACACATATGTCCGCATGCATACACAGGTCACATGAACAGAGTTGTGTGTGCGTGACAGAGTGTTGTGTGTGGACCTATGCTTGTCGGGATGTACTGTAGCCTTAGCATGCCTGTGAGAGAATGGGTTCTCTGACCCTAGAGTGTGTTTGTGAGAAAACGGGTGCTTTCTGACCTTAGCGTGTGTTTGGGAGACAACGGGTCTTCTCTGACCCTAGCATGTGTGCACCGATTGCAAACATGCAGGTGGTGCTATTTCCGAAGGCTGTGACACGGTTGAATCCAGGGGCCCCCGGATGGAGGCTCTGAGGGGCCCTCATCCTGAAACCAGACTTTTTTCAGGAGCCACAGGGCCCAGTGATGATTAGAAAATACCTGGACGCTTGAGCCACTTGAATCTGGGCTGGCCTTGGATCACTCCTAACTGGTTTTGGCGCATTACTGTTAGACCGGGCCTGGGCTGCCGCTGCGCTCTGCCTATTGGCTGGGCCTTTGGACTCCGCGGGGGGTGGGCGGCGGAAAGGACGCTTCCGGAACCAGTGAGGTGGATGATGGGGTCAGTGAGCTTGGCATGCTGGGGAGGAGGAGGACAGGGAAGCAGGGGGAGTTAGGCCAGACAATTAGCGGTGGACTGGGACTATTTTCAGGAGCCGTGCTCTTTGTCTTTGACAGCACACACACACACACTCACACACACACACATACACACACGGACATGCAAGGGCGGGTGCCCACTCGTACACATGCACACAGACACACGCACACACACACACACTGACACGCACATACTGTACAGTGTCCCATAAAGCCAGGGGACAGGCAGGCGATAACAGCAGAGTAAATCCCCTTACATAACGCAGACTGTGCACAAACTGAATGAGAGCCGTCCCATTCAATTAACGTCCGGAGGCCTCCCTCTAAAAATAAAGCTCTGCTTTGTCCAAAATGACGTCAAAAGCGCTGGGTTGGGGGATTTGGGGGGTGTCAAGTCGAGCTGATCTGCCCCGTGGGACCGGAGGTCAGCGGAGCAGCCTATTTATAGTCTCCTAAATGCCCAAAATAAAAACAGCGCAGCAGCAATCAAAGAGCCTGGAGAAAAAAAAGAGCGTTGCGCTGTGTTGCCTGCATGTCTGTCAGGCTTAGAGCAGGCAGTGTATCTGAGCGTCATGTGTTCCACATCATGTGCAGGGGCAACGTTTGATGATATTTCGAAAGGAGCAAGTAATGACCGAAATCTCTTTAGCTGCCAGCGGGGCAGACACAGTGTGATGTTTGGCCTTTGTTTGGCTGTGGAGGGGATTGGCATCCGCAAGTGTAACAGTTAGCCCTCTGCGCGTGGCTGGTTCATAGTGGAGAAGTATGGATAAAATCTAGTGTGAGATCGGGAAGATATTAGAATGCTGCCGTCCCGATAAGTTGGAATGATTCAAGTACATTTAAAAGACCTTCCAGAGGACCTGCTTGAATGGTCACTTTTTGAAACCAGTAGCAAGAGAGAGTTAGTTTAAATAAGTTTAAATAACACAGTTGAGGTGATTTTATTTATTATCATTAAGGATTTTATCTTTATGGTGACTTTTCTAGATAGTAGAAACGCCAGTAGTAAAGTGCCAGTGTCTAGATCCACTTTACGTGATGCAGAAAAGCTACAGACAAAATACATGGTTCACCTATCCTCTCAATGGAACTAACTATGTAGAAATCATTATACAAGAGGTAGGTTTGATCAATCAGATTTTCATTGTTGTCTCCAGAACAGGTTTTCATGAGGGGAAATGTGAGATTGCACGAGAGGTCAGAGTTGAGAGTCAGAGGTCACACCAAAGTCTTCTGGTAGTGTGATTAAGGGTTTCCTGTGTGGTGAGTTCTGCAAACACAGAAGTAATCCCACCGCGTTGCATGTTCAAAGATAGAACAGAACATGCTCGGCCTGTTTTTATTAACCTCAATCATAATAGGGGTGCTGCTATAGGTGCTCATCAAAGGAAAAGTGCCGCTCTATGTGCTGTTTAGAGGATGATTTCTGCTCTAGGTTCTTATTAGAGAAGAACTGCTGTTCTAGTTTCTGATTGGATTAAAAGTGCTGCTCTAGGTTCTCATTCGAGTAGGAGCGCTGCTCAATGTTTCTGATTAGAGGATGATTGCTGCTTTAGGTTCTGATTAGAGGAAAAGTGTTGCTCTAGGTGCTGATTAGAACAGGAGTGCTGCTTTAGGTTCTGATTAGAGGAAAATCAGAGTAGGATTGCTGCTCTCATAAACTGTGTGGATTATATCCTGAATTGCCTGAAAGCTGTGGTATATAAGACCATATACCACAGCTTTGATAAATCATTTATTTTTTACTGTTTTAATTGCCATTATTGCCAATAATTTATTTGTTACTATTTTAATTGCCTGAGTAACCAATTGCTAATATCAAAAAGTATCCTCAGGAGTTTGTGGTATATGTCCTATATCTCAAGGCTATGGGTTGTTTCCAGGCACTCAGGGTTGCATAATGCCTAAGAACAGCTGTTCATCTTGAAATATTTGCCATACAACATACCCTCTTATTTCGTGCCTTATTTCTTAAGGTTACTATTTAAGATTAGACATTCTGATAGTGAGGTCACCATCCTCAACAAGTGCCAGAGTGAAATATTAGGTGAAAACAACCACAGATGAATTTACATTTAAATTATTTAGTAGATACTATTATCGAGAGGGACTTAACAGTAGTGAGTGCATACATTTTCATATTTAAATATTTTTTTGTGAAGACTCATTGCTTTAAACTGACTGACAGATCTTTATCAGCAGTACAATATAAATCCTAACATGCAATCAGGCTATAACTGTATTTCTTAAAATCATTTGTGCCCAACCACCATAACTTTACTTAGCCTGTGTGACTACTAGAGAAACATATCAGCTCTAAATCAGAACCTAGGAATGTTCAAAGTAAACATGGCAGACGCCTGAGAGCAATTATTGTGGCGGATGTTTGCATTAATGCATGAACACATTCCAGGATCATCACCTTAGGCTGACATTCGCCCAGATACTAATCTTGAGTCAGTTTTGCACTTCCCTCACTAATGTTTTAGCTTTGGATTGGGTGAGAGGAGGCTGATCCTAGATCTGTCAACACATATGTTTAGATGTATAAATACACCCGATGTTACAGTAGGCGCATCTGGGCAGTGGTGGGGCTGGTCCTGCTTACTGCCCCTGGAATCTGCCCTGCCTTTTTTTTTTAGGAGAGTTGGTGCGAGGCTGATGTACAGCTGAGGCCACATTTCCTCCCCTAAGCGTTGAGGCTCTGCAAATGTTGCCTGGAGCTCCTGGGGACTCTGCGAGGCTCGTCTGGTGCTGCCCGGAAGTGTGCCGCAATCTGGCACAGGTTTATGCCTGTGGCCTCGAGCTTCTGCAGTAGTTTTGCCCAGGCCACATTTTTGTGCATCATCTGTGCACTCAGCCAGGCTGCATTATACCTTGTTGTGCAACATGGACTCCATCAAGTACCGAGAGGTTTTAGGCCCAAACCTGTCTGTGCCAGGAGGTTAAAACTGTGTCTTCATTGGATCTTCCGGCTGGCCAACAATCCAAAGACTACCATAAGCTATTGCAATGGCCAACACAGTCCCCTGATGTAAATCCCACTGAAATGCTGTGGGTTAAGCTGAAGAGGTAAGTCCACAAGTAAGGACCAAGGACTCTGAAGGATCTGGAGAGTTTCTGTAAGGGTGAATGGTCTCAAATCCCGTTCTATGTGTTCTCCCACCTCATCAAACATTCTAAGAGACGACTCAGAGCTGTTATCTTTGCAAAGGGAGTGCGCACAAAATACTAAATGCAATCCAATAATTCAATAAATTCAATAATCCAGTAATTTAACTTATTTCTTGATGACTATTTTTTGTGAAGAGTTTATTGAGTAATGATCCCTGTGCACTTTGGTTGAAGTGTCGGGGAAACAGCTTTCTCTGCTGCTTAATTATTCTACCCCTACGGTTGCAGTCGAGTCTACAGGAGTTGCAGCCCATACAATTTTGTGCGCCAAAAGCGAGTGCGTGCGTGCACGTGCTTTATGCTAGCAATCAAGTCGCGTGGTAAATAAACTTAACAGTGGATTTAAAACTCTCCACTGTAGAGCGTTATTGAGGGGAGAAAGGCTGCCATGTGAATATGTTTTCTGTGAAGCTGGAAGACCCGTGGACAAGAGGATTATTCGACAAAACCCTTAACGGTGGACGCAGTATTTCTTCCAAACACCTGTCAAGTTTGACTTTGGATATTGTGATATTTAAACTAGTCTCTACTAGTTGCTGCTGTTGAACTATTGCTGTTGCCCACGTTCAGTCAGCAAAATGGGGATTATTGAACTGATATTGCCCACCTTCAGTTTGGACTGGCAGACAGATGTTAATCTGCTCCGAAAGGTAGGCCTAAAACAGGGTTTTTATTCACGTAGTTGAGGCCTTCTTCAACAGTTGATGGATTCGGACAGTAACATAATAGCCTACGTGGTTTTGTCTCTGCCCTGACAAGGTTTGTGTGGTCGCCATGCCCAAATAGTTTGTTTTGCATTATTTATGAGTAGGCTTTAAGATTTTGGGGACGCCGCGCCCAAATACCTTTGGATATTTATAGGTACTAGTTCAGAACAATACTGACTGTAATAATAGTTTTTTGGCAACTACAGAGGACAGCACCAAAAAGCCTTTAGTTGGCAACAAGTTTTGACATCTGAAAACCGCGCCGTAGTCGTCACTTTGATTCAGTTCCTCTATGCCACCTCGCAAATTCGATGCGTTATTGTAATAAACAAATGTCATGTGTTCGGCGAGGTCAGAACACACCCCGATTCACCCTTATATTGATTGTTTCGGCGTCTTGCGGTTTAATAATTAACCAAAAGGCCTTGGTTAAATTCATATTTTGGTTATAGGACAGTAACTTGTTTTTTTTCCAAGTGGTCAGGGAGGGTCACTATTTAACTGACACGGTGGGCATCCATTTTCATTTCAGCGAGATCCAACTTCCTCCAGCTATGCCTTATTATAAATAACTAACGCTCCCTAAAACACGTAATACAAATGTCCAAATTTATTTTTGTTTAATTTTATTGCGCTAATTATTTTTCTAGATTCAGAACGCACTAAAATTGATTCACTGACGCTCTGGTCAATATAACGGTGTACAATGTCGCCTTAAAAGGTCAGGTACTCTGTATAATCTATACACGGCACAGCCAGAAGGGGAGCCATGCCTCTCTAGGTTTTTTCTTTGGTTACTGTATGACCGTTCTAGGGATTTTTTTTTAGCAAATGTACTTCAACTAGTTTATGACAACTGCTGATGTTAAAAAGGGCTTCATAAAATAAATAGAATTGATTGATTGATGAGATTTACAATAAAAACAAACAACTAGGACAACTGCAAATATAAAACATTAAAAAAAAATACAAAACATTAATTTAAGCACACCATAAATTAGGATTGGGCTGATTGACAAGCTCCTTACATTCACCTCCAAAGATCAAAGTGCACCTGTTATCTGCGCCTTACATATCGGGCCAACTCAATAGAGGGGAGGAGGGGAGAGGAGTGAAACCCAAGCTAGGGTCAATAAGAAGACCAGGGGTTTCTGATGTAATGGCTGACTCTCTTTCTCATTGCGAGGAAGGGAGAGGCAATTGAAGCCTCTTTTGGTCTGCCTCCTTGGCAGGATATCGCCTAAAATAAAAGGTGAACGAAAAGAGGTGATTTACCAACCTGTCTCGACATCAGAGTGGAAATAAACCAGAGCTGCTGGAAGCAGGTTGGCTTGAAGGAGAGGAGGAAGGTTTTTTACGCACATGGCACAGTGAGCAGGGAGCAAAACTCCTCACAGACATCCCATACTAGAGCCAATCTGAGAGGGACACAGCATGTTGATACTGTTCTCATTCATTAAGAACCGTGACAACAAAAGGATGGATCTC
>JACXGI010000688.1:83258-121949 GCA_016801175.1 Esox masquinongy
TTTAAAAACCAGCACATTAGTTTACTTTGGGACGTGGATAGTATGACTTTAAAAACCAGCACATTAGTTTACTTTGGGACGTGGATAGTATGACTTTAAAAACCAGCACATTAGTTTACTTTGGGACGTGGATAGTATGACTTTAAAAACCAGCACATTAGTTTACTTTGGGACGTGGATAGTATGACTTTAAAAACCAACGCATTTGTGCAGGAACCATTGATCCTCCTGCTGTTCTGATATAGAAATCGTAAACCGTCATCGTTGCCTCAGGGATACTTTGAGGTTGCATGAGATATTACTACCTGCACATTGGAAATAACTTTAATTGTAGTTAGTCATGAAGTGGAGCAAAACAACAGATTACGGACTAAATGGATGCTTCCGCGTTTCAAAGAGGAGCTCCGTGAAAATGGGTGGCTGCGTCGGCGCCGCCAAAGAACTGCTTACTCAAGCCGCCTCCATTGGACCTCAGTGGTCCCACAGTGATTTTATTGGACCAGAGAATGCACTCTCCTTTCAGCGAGGGGCTGGGGCGACTTACAGGACAACAGTGGCCATTGCTGTGAATGAGGGTGAACGGGGAGCATAAAGAGGTGCACCGCACCTTATGTTTTGAGGCAGAGGTCATAGGCTAACAGTGGTGGCACCAAGCCGGGGGATGCAGGGAGGGCAGTCGCCTGTCAACGGGGCTACTTCATAGGGCAGAAATGCTGGGGTCCAACACAGTAAGAAGCAAGGAGATCAGAAAAGCCACCAATGTCTCTCTCTTTATCTATTGCTTCTTGTTTAGAAACAAAAGGCTACTCCGAGACATAATAACAACTCGTATTACTGCTTTGAACAAAGGCAGGCCACGCAAAGCCACCCGTCAATGCCTATGACATGTTACACAAGAGGAAAAACAATGATAACTGTTAATTCCAGGCCCTGTATTTTAAAGGAGGGAGGAGGGTACACGGCCTGACGGTTTCACATGGAGTCCTCCGCCCCCAAACCCCATTCCAATTGCTTTGATTCTTTATTCATCCCTGACTCCTTTTTTTCTTTCCTTCCCCCCCACCTCCCTCCATCCTTAAGTCCAGCTGATGGAAGCTCTTTTGTCCACCAGCACCCAGGCAACAACATCAAAGAGTTGCCAGTTAGAAATGTGGAGTGGCCGAAAAACAAAACAAAACCAACAAACTGAAAGAAGTCCTAGAGGGGATAGGCGATATTCACAACAGGACCTCAGAGAGAGAGAGAGAGAGAGAGCGAGAGAGAGAGGGAGAGAGAAAAGGGGTGAATTATGGACAGAGTTAAATAAAGAAATAGGGAAGGAGGAATGTATAGAAGTTGGAGAGACTGAAATAAAGGAAATGCTAGCAGTAGCACACCCTATAACAGGCTTACTATTGGTCATTAGGAAGACATTCATCATCATTTGTGAACTGACAAAGGTCTAGGGTCATCCTCAGTTTAATGACAACAATAAACCAATGAAAAAAAACAACAGTCTACTCTGTGTACGCCGACATTATACTGATCGCTTTGTTGTCGATCATCAAAGCCTATTATAGGAGACGGTGAAAGACCTGGTAGCATCGTTTACCACAGCTTCCTCATTCACTCGGATCTCAATAGAAGCTACACAGACCGTCGCTGTGGAATAAAGTCGCGGTTTGGGAATGAATACAAGGCTCACTTTGATCTAGGTGACATCCTTGATGCTAAACTAGAGCTGATGTGTTTACAACCGGTCTGCCTATTGTAGTTCTACGCTTCTCCACCAACAGAAAAGACATGTCGACGTGTGTCTGTGACTGCGTGCGCACAAGCATCCGTGGGTGCACGTCCGTGTGTGTGCTTGTGTGCCTTTCATCCCTACCCCCTGTGGGACCCCTGTGGTCTTATGCTGCGTGACAACACGCCTCTTCTAAGGATTTATACCCACAAAGTACACGCCACCACAATGCCCCCGACTCCACACGCTGGCACCAATTCTGCTGCCAGGAGTGAGCGCCAACTCTTTCTTAAGACACCACGTCCCAGATGGAGTGCTGACCCGGACCCATGGTGCTCCATTTTTGAAGTGCTACCCCATATAAGGAATTAGATGTGACAGAGGAGATTCTGCTTCACCTAGTAATGGACCTTCAAACAAAAGACGTTGTACTTTAAATTGTATTTATATTGAAATGTCGTCCTGTCTTGTTAATGTGAATAGGGCTCAGTGTTCCCACGAGCCCTGTATTGTAGAGAGAAAGGAAGTTAGACGACAAAGAAACAAAAGAAAGATCAACAACAAGGAACAAAGAAGTATACACATCCCCCATTTTGGATTAGAGGTCTTCATTGTGGGCATCCCTAATCCACTTAACCGGGAATGGGGTGCTATTTGAAACTCCCGCTCTTCGGAAAATTAGGTGGATGGATAGGTTAGATTAGGGGGATGTTTATTTAGAGTTAAGATGAGTTGTGTAACATTATCTCTGAGTGATACGACCTCAAATAAAGGTCTATTAAATGTAGTCTGTAGAGTAGCCGGGAAGCATTAATCTTTGACATGCATCCTTCAAACAGCGTCTGGGGAGCAAATGCTCTCCGTACTACATCTTCCCAATGTACATTGTTAATTAATGTGTAATTCCATATGAATATAATTTAATCTGGACAAGATGCTAATGTTGGTGAATTTACTAGAGACATAATTGAAACAGACATCATTAGAACATCAAATTAAGACCATGGAAAGCAAACATGATTTAACAATCATATTTGAGTCACAGGGGAACCCGATACCGGCACATGCAAGGTATGAGTTGCTAATGACCCCCTAATATCTTCAGCCACTCTGTATTATCATTGATCGTCTTAAGGTCAACATTTATATCCACTGGAAAACAACAGTATGTTTTGCTATTAAATATGCCCTTTCAGCTAGACCATCTCCGATTTTTATAGAAATTATAGTGTGTTCATGTTATTTTTTTTTATATTTAAAAAATGTCATTATGAATGACAAGTTACAAGTGAGGAAATTTGTAACCTTCATGAAAGATCACACATCATTTAAAACCGAATTTGTCTTTCTTTTTTTCGTCCCCTGAGGGCAAGCAAAGTAGCTAGCTTTCTACTAATCAATTTGGAGAAGACTATGAAGTGTCTTTTTGTAACAAAAGTATAAGGGTTTATAATGTAATTGAACAAATATGAATGCGTCCAATAACCTGAGACAGTAGCCGATGAAACTCTTTCAGCTACACCGCTAACCAACTAGCTAAAATGAGCCGACATGCTATTCAGTAATACGCTGGCTAACATCTTTATGTCACCGATACTCACAAAGCATTGACAACTTGATATGATAACACATTCATAGCTGATAACTGGGGGTTCCTGTCTCATCACACATACTCATGTTCTCCAAATGTTGTAAAGCACTTTGGGCACAAACTGTTGTGATTTAGTTTTTCTGCTCAGAAATAATTACAAAAGCGTTGTGCAAACAATCCACAATGTTTGTGTTCGAACACTTTTGTGCAAACTCTCCATTAATCAAAAAATGATCCGTTGTATTACAAGCATTGTATCAAATAGGTTGTAAATCAGTTGGACAATATGAGTATGTGCAGGCCTTCGGGGTCTAAGAACAGCAATATTGCAGCCACATGTGAGAGCTTGTTTACTTACGCTTGGCTTTTAACTGGAGGAATCTCATGAATTAAACCACAAATGATTAGCATGTTGTTTGCCCCCCAACCACCATCACACACTCCCATTGAAGAAATAAGTGAGAGTATGCTTACACAAACACACACACTCACAGGCAGGCACACACAGAGGCAGGCGCACACATACACACACACACACACACACACACAACCCTCTGTGTTCCCTTAGGTAAAGACATGGAAAGTTTATTTCTAGAAGCCTAATCATGGAAATCTCCCTTTAAACAATAAACGTTTGACTTTACTTCATCTCTGTCTTGCCAGAACCACATCAAACAAGCCCTAAGGTCAACAAGGGTCAGTGAAAGGATTTGGATAATGACGAGGCAAAAAAAGAGAGAGAAAAAGAGAGAGGGGTAAGCGAGCTAGGGTGGTGCGAGTGTAATGGGACAAGGGCTAGAGGAGCTGATGGAGAGAGAAGGGATAGGACGAGAGAGAGGACTCTCTAGGTGCAAAGGCCAGGATTTGTAGCGTCAGAACTCCTGATTACATTGTTGCGCAAATAAACATGGAACTGCGCAGGATTCCCAGATAGCCTCCATTTCAGGGGGACTACTGAGGTTGATCGTTTTCTAAGTGTGAGCTCTGGCTGGATTTGGCTCTGGTCCCTCTCTCAAAGCTTTGTCAGTCACTTCATCAGCAAGTTAATGAACCATGGGAGGTCTCACTTTTTCCTACCATAGGCTTTTGGCTGGCAGATGAAGTACCATGTTTTACTAAAGCAGAACACACTGTCATACAGTTATATAACTCCAAAAATAAATGCAAATATATCTTGATGGCAACATGCCATACTAAACTTATGAAATAAAGCAGTAGGGGTTTATTTTATGGTCAATATATCACATAGTTTGCATACTCATTTCTATAGCGTTTAAATTTACAGGGGCATGTTCGAGATGTACCACACAGAATTGTGGCTGTCAGTCGTGGGAAAATGGAGCGATATGCATGCGCACTGCACAGAAACTTGGTGCAGTTCCGATACAATTGTTTTCACACTTGATAAACTCTGGGGTGACTATCGAAAATAAGTAAACTTGCAGATATCGAAAGCTTGATACACCACCTTCCGAGGTAGTGTGCGCCAAATCTTTGATAGAGCCCCACAGAGATTTGACAACGACAATTCTATCTCAACTCTGTCAAGTGTTTGTACAGTCTGCACTCATATCACTACATTTTTTTCCACACTTGATGGCCACAATCCTGTGTTAAAATGTTAATGTCAGGAATTTTTTTATTTCTTGCTGTCCGGCATGTTTTTGCCGGAGCGCCACGGTAAAATGAACACAACACAAATGCTGGAAAGCACAAACGGTCTGAAATATCGGGCAAAGTAAAAAAAATCGGCTGATATCTATTATGTCTTTTTTGCCTGTAATCATCCAAAACCAATCGCTGGCCAAAACCAATCGCTGGCCAAAACCAATCGCTGGCCAAAACCAATCGCTGGAATGTTGGCGCATTCCAAGTTATGAGTTAACAATCGGAGGTCTTGAGTTAGAGATTGGAGGTCATGAGTAAGAGATCGGAAGGCCTACAATCACTGCGGTGTGCCTCGACCTTTCAGATTGTGTCTCTGTACAAGTTGGAATCGCTGTAAGGATGGGAAGAAGAAGTTCCATATATAGAAATTGTGCTAGAAAAAGAGATTGGCCATTCTTTAGGAATCAGGTACGAAAGAACATGAAAATTAGCTCTTAACATATTTTTCTTATTCTCATTTCCACTGCCTGTAAACTCTATGTGGTTCAACTCGATTTCAAAGCAAATTGTCTTAGTCGGACTATCTGCTTTATATGGAAGAAAGGGTTAATTCATACATTAAAAAACATCACACCCACTTCCACCATTACTAGGGTCATCTCCCCTCTCTGTTCACCCTACTTCCTCTCTGTTTTCCAGTTATTAGGTCCACATCAAGGCCTGTGCCAGAACTAAAATGTGTGCCCCCCCATTAAGGTGGCCATCATCAGATAAACAAGATAAACAAAGTCCTATTCCTGGAAGGGCTGATCAAAGCGAAGCCCTGTTAACCCAGTGGCCAGCTTCAAGTGGGCAAAAATGTACTGCACATGAGGTCACAAGAAAATGGGGGAGCAGTCCTCCGCTGTCCCCTTTTTACAAGAGAAGACTGGGAAGAGGGGAGAGAAGGATAGAAGGAAGAGAGGGAAGATGAGAGGAGGGGGGTTGGGTGACTCCCATTGAAAAACCATCTAAAATCCTCAGACTCAAAACCCAATTCCAAGCCGCTGATTTACTCTAAGGTGTAACACAAGACAGCTTTAACTACGCTTTCTGTCATCTTTCATCCATTAATCACTGAAGGTTCCCTTTCGTACACGCCCAAGACATACATGTCTGAGACTGAGGCAGCCCTAATATGGTACACATCAAACGCAATTAATACTCAGGAAACAAACCAACCATGACAAATCACTCCAGACTGTCTCCACTGTTGACATGCTTGGATATTGCCAAGACATTTGTAAGAATTAAAGAAAACAGGAGAAAAGGGCGGCTGTCTTCAGTTTTTTTGTTTGTGTGTCTGTGTGTGTCCGTGTTTGTCTGTGTGTGTCCGTGTGTGTCTGTGTTTGTCTATGTGTGTCAGTGTTTGTCTGTGTGTCTGAGTTTTGCTGTGTGTGTCTGTGTTTTTCTGTGTGTGTCTGTGTTTGTCTGCGTGTGTCTGTGTTTGTCTCTGTTTATCTGTGTGTGTCTGTGTGCTTGCCTGTCTAAGTGCATGCCTATGAATACAGAGTGTTTCCATTTCTCCACGTGTGAACCTCTGTACGACCATTACAGTGGTGTCTCCAGACAGACAATAAATAGGATAAAAGTGCCCAGACTAAGAGATGGTACCCTCCTCCCTCTTCTTACGGCTCCAGCTCATTCTTTCCGGTAGAAAGAGAACATTCCACTGCTTCTCTCAAGAGGATTATATTGAATTGTAATCTGAAGATTATCAAAGAATAATGAAACACTAAGAGACCCCCTATGGGACCACCCACACGGAGCAGGGAAAGGGAACGACCCTGGCTATGTGCAATACTGTGCTTTTTATTTGCGCTGGGACACTCATGATGTGATGCCACCACAGCACATAAAGGGCAACAGGCTAGTCAGCGGACAGAGGCTTTTTTCGCCCTGTTGTTTTCCTTAGTTTGGTATTCAAGGGATAGTTCTTAAGCTTCTTTTTAACAAGATACTTCACAGATCATCGTGATCATTACTGTTTAATGCCAAAATAACAATCCCTATAAGCAGAGGCGTCGCTAGGATCACAATACATTCGGGGCTTAGCCCACCCCCAGCCCCCCCGGGACAGAAAGTACAGGGTTTTGAATGTACACCAGGAAAATTTCGATGTACACGCTAGCGGCCTACACGTCTACAGTGTCATAATGCGCGATCGGAATTACAGATGAATAAATCAGGTGCTATTTTTTTTTTTTTGTCAATTTGAGATCCGGGGCTATTCATAAAAGATCCGGAGCTATAGCCCCGGACACCCAGGCCTAACGACGCCACTGCCTTTAAGATCAAATTGACTGGGTAGCTATTATAGGTGATTTGATCATGATGTTGTTGCAGGTAAACTTTTTATTGTACTTGAGATTTAAAAAATCTTCTAAACACTTGTAGTTTTCCCTTAGCACAAAATGTATCAGTCACTGCAACATTTACAGTGAGGGAAAAAATTATTTGATCCCCTGCTGATTTTGTACTTTTACCCACTGACAAAGAAATGATCAGTCTATAATTTTAATGGTAGGTTTATTTGAACAGTGAGAGACAGAATAACAACAAAATAATCCAGAAAAACGCATGTCAAAAATGTTATAAATTGATTTGCATTTTAATGAGTGAAATAAGTATTCAACCCCTCTGCAAAACATGACTAAGTACTTGGTGGCAAAACCCTTGTTGGCAATCACTGAGGTCAGACGTTTCTTGTAGTTGGCCACCAGGTTTGCACACATCTCAGGAGGGATTTTGTCCCACTCCTCTTTGCAGATCTTCTCCAAGTCATTAAGGTTTCGAGGCTGATGTTTGGCAACTCAAACCTTCAGCTCCCTTCACAGATTTTCTATGGGATTAAGGTCTGGAGACTGGCTAGGCCACTCCAGGACCTTAATGTGTTTCTTCTTGAGCCACTCCTTTGTTGCCTTGGCCGTGTGTTTTGGGTCATTGTCATGCTGGAATACCCATCCACGACCCATTTTCAATGCCCTGGCCGAGGGAAGCAGGTTCTCACCCAAGATTTGATGGTACATGGCCCTGTCCATCGTCCCTTTGATGTGGTAAAGTTGTCCTGTTCCCTTAGCAAAAAAACACCCCCAAAGCATGTTTCCACCTCCATGTTTGACGGTGGGGATGGTGTTCTTGGGGTCGTAGGCAGCATTCCTCGTCCTTCAAACACGGCAAGTTGAGTTGATGCCAGAGAGCTTGATTTTGGTCTCATCTGACCACAACACTTTCACCCAGTTCTCCTCTGAATCATTCAGATGTTCATTGGCAAACTTCAGACGGGCCTGTACATGTGCTTTCTTGAGCAGGGGGACCTTGCGGGCGCTGCAGGATTTCAGTCCTTCATGGCGTAGTGTGTTACCTATTGTTTTCTTGGTGACTATGGTCCAGCTGCCTTGAGATCATTGACAAGATCCTCCCGTGTAGTTCTGGGCTGATTCCTCACCGTTCTCATGATCATTGCAACTCCATGAGGTGAGATCTTGCATGGAGCCCCAGACCGAGAGAGAATGACTGTTCTTTTTTGTTTTTTCCATTTGCGATTAATCGCACCAACTGTTGTCATCTTCTCACCAAGCTGCTTGGCAATGGTCTTGTAGCCCATTCCAGCCTTCTGTAGATCTACAATCTTGTCCCTGACATCCTTGGACAGCGCTTTGGTCTTGGCCATGGTGTAGAGTTTGGAATCTGATTGATTGATTGCTTCTGTGGACAGGTGTCTTTTATACAGGTAACAAGCTGAGATTAGGAGCACTCCCTTTAAGAGTGTGCTCCTAATCTCAGCTCGTTACCTGTATAAAAGACACCTGGGAGCCAGAAATCTTTCTGATTGAGTGGGGATCAAATACTTATTTCACTCATTAAAATGCAAATCAATTTATAACATTTTTGATGTGTTTTTCTGGATTTTTTTGTTGTTATTCTGTCTCTCACTGTTCAAATAAACCTACCATTAAATTTATAGACTTATCATTTCTTTGTCAGTGGGCAAACGTACAAAATCAGTAGGGGATCAAATAGATTTTTCCCTCACTGTACATTAGCTGTAATCCTCATAATATTTCACATTTCCCATTGCTCCATGATTATTTCGCTGCGTTGGTAAACTGACTCAAAGTTAGATGCAACATCACTAAAACCTCGCTGAGTTTGACCAGGGTTAGAACTGCAGATTAGCTCAGGGTTTCATTGAGTGTGGTGCAATTTGCCAGCACCGTCCGATTTAGGTGGTTAGTAATCAAATATGATTGTCTTGCCTCATTGCACTTTAGCTTCTTGTGGTAGCATGGGCACCTTTGAGCTTTGAGCTAGAAGGCTGGAGAGTGCTTCCGGCACGTAAGGATTTTAGTCTAAACTTAATGGTCGAGCTAGCGGCCGGATAAGAACCAGAACAGCATTGGATGTAGTTTGGAAGATGTTACATTAACTGTCCTTAGTCCACTGGGACTTGCAGCAATGAAGCAAGGCCTTATTATTCAAAAATTGAATATCACAACTGAAAAACGCGGGGGGGGTGAAATAAAAATGTAATTGTTTGGTTTTCAGGCACAACAGAAAAAAAGAGCAAGTGGCTTTGCTCTTAAATTAGCCTGATAATGACAGCTGGACAGTTCTATTTTTATTTCTGCATTCTCTCTCTTGCTCTTCTCCATCTTTCTCCTCCTCTCTCTCTTTTATAGCTCATCTGAAAAGGAGGGGTCAGGGGTAGAGGTAAACAAAGCTGGCACAGTTTAGAAAGCATGTGCCTGCTGTGATGTGTGTGTGTGTGTGTGTGTGTGTGTGTGTGTGAGCAAGAATTTTTTGGTGAGTATGTATACGCCGATCCGCCATAACATTATGACCACCTGTCTAATATTGTGTAGGTCCCCCTTTTGCTGCCAAAACAGCCCTGACCCATTGAGGCATGGACTCCACTAGACCTCTGAAGGTGTGCTGTGGTATCTGGTACCAAGACGTTTGCAGCAGATCCTTTAAGTCCTGTAAGTTGCGAGGTGGGGCCTCCATGGATCGTGTCTGTTTGTCCAGCACATCCCACAGATGCTCGATTTGAATGAGATCTGGGGGATTTGGAGGCCAAGTCAACACCTTGAACTCATTGTTGCGCTCCTCAAACCATTCCTGAACCATTTTTGCTTTGTGGCAGGGCGCATTATCCTGCTGAAAGAGGCCAGTGCCATCAGGGAATACCGTTGCCCTGAAAGGGTGCACATGGTCTGCAACAATGCTCAGGTAGATGGGATGTGTCAAAGTAACATCCACATGAATGGCAGGACCCAAGATTTCCCAGCAGAACATTGCCCAAAGCATCGCACTGCCTCTGCCGGCTTGCCTTCTTCCCATAGTGCATCCTGGTGCCATTTGTTCTCCAGGTACAGTGAGGGAAAAAATTATTTGATCCCCTGCTGATTTTGTACGTTTGCCCACTGACAAAGAAATTATCAGTCTATAATTTTAATGGTAGGTTTATTTGAACAGTGAGAGACAGAATAACAACAAAAAAATCCAGAAAACACATGTCAAAAATGTTATAAATTGATTTGCATTTTAATGAGTGAAATAAGTATTTGATCCCCTCTCAATCAGAAAGATTTCTGGCTCCTAGGTGTCTTTTATGCAGGTAACGAGCTGAGATTAGGAGCACACTCTTAAAGGGAGTGCTCCTAATCTCAGCTTGTTACCTGTATAAAAGACACCTGTCCACAGAAGCAATCAATCAATCAGATTCCAAACTCTCCAAGATTGTAGACCTACACAAGGCTGGAATGGGCTACAAGACCATCGCCAAGCAGCTTGGTGAGAAGGTGACAACAGTTGGTGCGATTATTCGCAAATGGAAGAAACACAAAAGAACAGTCATTCTCCCTCAGTCTGGGGCTCCATGCAAGTTCTCGCCTCATGGAGTTGCAATGATCATGAGAACGGTGAGGAATCAGCCCAGAACTACACAGGAGGATCTTGTCAATGATCTCAAGGCAGCTGGGACCATAGTCACCAAGAAAACAATTGGTAACACACTACGCCCTGAAGGACTGAAATCCTGCAGCGCCCACAATGTCCCCCTGCTCAAGAAAGCACATGCACAGGCCCGTCTGAAGTTTGCCAATGAACATCTGAATGATTCAGAGGAGAACTGGGTGAAAGTGTTGTGGTCAGATGAGACCAAACTCAAGCTCTTTGGCATCAGCTCAACACACCGTGTTTGGAGGAGGAGGAATGCTGCCTATGACCCCAAGAACACCATCCCCACCGTCAAACATGGAGGTGGAAACATTATGCTTTGGGGGTGTTTTTCTGCTAAGGGGACAGGACAACTTCACCGCATCAAAGGGACAATGGACGGGGCCAGGTGAGAACCTCCTTCCCTCAGCCAGGGCATTGAAAATGGGTCATGGATGGGTATTCCAGCATGACAATGACCCAAAACACACGGCCAAGGCAACAAAGGAGTGGCTCAAGAAGAAACACATTAAGGTCCTGGAGTGGCCTAGCCAGTCTCCAGACCTTAATCCCATAGAAAATCTGTGGAGGGAGCTGAAGATTTGAGTTGCCAAACGTCAGCCTCGAAACCTTAATGACTTGGAGAAGATCTGCAAAGAGGAGTGGGACAAAATCCCTCCTGAGATGTGTGCAAACCTGGTGGCCAACTACAAGAAACGTCTGACCTCTGTGATTGCCAACAAGGGTTTTACCACCAAGTACTAAGTCATGTTTTGGAGAGGGGTCGAATACTTATTTCACTCATTAAAATGCAAATCAATTTATAACATTTTTGACATGCGTTTTTCTGGATTATTTTGCTGTTATTCTGTCTCTCACTGTTCAAATAAATCTACCATTAAAATTATAGACTGATCATTTCTTTGTCAGTAGGCAATCGTACAAAATCAGCAGGGGATCAAATATTTTTTTCCATCACTGTAAGTGACGCACACGCACCCGGCCATCCACGTGATGTAAAAGAAAATGTGATTCATCAGACCAGGCCACCTTCTTCCATTGCTCCGTGATCCAGTTCTGATGCTCACGCGCCCATTGTAGTGGACAGGGGTCAGCATAGGCACCCTGACTGGTCTGCAGCTATGCAGCCCCATACGCAACTAACTGAGATGCTCTGTGTGTCCTGACACCTTTCTATCAGTACCAGCATGAACTTTTCCAGCAATTTGAGCTACATTAGCTCGTCTGTTAGATCGGACCCCCGGGCCAGCCTTCTCTCTCCACGTGCATCAATGAGCCTTGGACGCTTGGCCATGACCCTGTCGCCGGTTCACCGCTTTTCTGTCCTTGGACCACTTTTGATTTGTACTGACCACTGCAGACCGGGAACACCCCACAAGGGCTGCAGTTTTGGAGATGCTCTGTTCCAGTCGTCTAATCAGTTTTATTCACTTCACCTGTCAGTGGTCATAGTGTTACGGCTGATCGATGTACGTGCGTTTGTGCCTGCAATGATGGTCCTGTGCTCGGCTACGTGAGATACGAGCCCATGGACCAGGACCATTGAGTTTACAAGCATACATCAACCACCACAGACTCCACAGCTATGGGCCGTGGGTTTTCTTTCTCTAATCTTCTGATTGGCAGGCAAAGACATTGGCTGTGGTCGGTGTTTAGGGATTGTTAGGACTTTTTCTACCCATGAACTGGGCCCACAATGATGTTGGTCCAGTTGAAGGGTCTTTTGAAAAAGGCTTGTGGTTTGTGTGTATTAAGGAAGACAAAAGATGGGACTTTAGGGGTCACATCTGAGAAAAAGATTTGCATTACATGTCTTTTGGAGTTAGCGTTTTCCTTCTTTTGAAAGCATATAAGTTGCTGTTATTGGAAAGGGGAAGGATGGAAGGGAGGGTGCGTGGAGGTGCTTGTGGTATAGATAGTCGATGGGGAAAGGGGTAGACAGTAGGCAGACCCCAGCCAATTCTTTTTTAATGCGGGGCTAATTAAAGGACTGCAAATCATCTGTGGGGATTTGATGGGCTTCAAAGGGACCTGGATGTCCTCGGCTGTAATTTGAAATTACTGATTTCTGTTATTAATTAGACATCTTAAGTGCCTTTGAAGAAGCCTGCAGACCATCCTACATTGAAAGGACGACATAATGTCTGGTGCGCCAACCCCCCCCCCCCCAAAAAAAATGTTTTTGGGGAAAGGAACACACCAAAGGCCCATTGCGTCCGATAAATCAGAAGTTTCAAGATAAATCAGTGGGGCCCATCCTATTGAATCATTATTATTTGCCTGCATCAGTTTTCTAACAAAACATCCTGGCTCTGACGTTACTGGATCATTGTCATTTCAAGAATACTCTTGGAAACCGAGCAGGGGTTGTGATTGAACTCCGAGAACTGCCCGGAGCACTACTTTGAGGAAGAAACCACGGAACCACAGATAATGCCTTGCAGTCCACTAGTCTTAACCACTGTCATCAGATTTTTACTGGGTGAAATACTTGAAGAAAAATTTCATTCTGGTTTCTTCTTGGAGGAACAGAGGCCATGTCCATTGATGTCAGAGTGGAGACAAGGTGCTACTGTAACAAAAGACCAGTGTAAGGAATATTGACAACTAGACAGGCTCAAAGATATCTGATACAGGTTATCCAATATAGGATCTGGAATGACATGCATCTTGGTGTCAGTGGAGACAAGAGCATGGAACTCAAAACAACAGACCTTTTCCAAAGCGCTTTTCACACTACTCAGCTAAACCGTAGCACACCAGGTTGTTCTGAACTGCCTTGAGAAAATATTCAGACCCCTAAACTTTCTCAATTTTTTTTTAGAGAATTATAACTATATACTATTATAACTGTGTTATAGAATTATTTTAGAATTGAGAAAATTATTTTGCAATCAGTCTACACACAATACCCCATAATGACAAAGTGAAAATACTTTTTAGAAATTTGTGCCAATCTATTGAAATCAAACTATTAGGCCTTAATGCCTAATGCTAAGTCTGCCCGAAAAACCAGGTACCGCTCATTACCTGGCAAATATCATCCCTATGGTGAAGGACGGTAGTGGAAGATTCATGCTCTGGGGATCATTCTTAGCGGCAGGGATTGGAATACAGGCTGGTATGGAGGGAAGGATTAGAGAGTAAAATAGAGAGAGATCCTTGAGTAAATCTACAGAGAGATCCTTGAACAAAACCTCATCCAGAACACACAGGACCTCATCAGACTGGGGCGAAGATACATCTTTCAGCAAGACAACAACCCGAAGCATACAGCCAAGCCAAGTCTGTGAATGTCTCCACTTAAACCCCATTGAACATCCTGGGAGCCCTTAAGATCGCAGTTCACCGACTCTCCCCATCCAATCTGACAGAGCTTGAGAGGATTTAGAAGGAAGAATGGGAGAAACTGCCCATATTCAGGTGAGTAAAGCTGGTAGAGGCATTCCCAAGAGGACCTGAAGCTGTAATTGCTGCTGAAGGTGCTTCTATAAAGTACAAGTATAAAAACAAGCAAAAAATGACATCTACAGTTAATGTTTTAAGTTAATGTTTCAAATAATATTTTTCTCCAAAAAATAATCTGAGACTGACACATTCCCCATTTAAACGTTCTTGCTGATCCGTCTATCAGTTTGCATTGACTTGTAATCTCCTTATACTCACATTAGACACTCGCAGTGCTATACTTACCACCCTAAACCACCCTGGACTATCTAGTACTATGCCGGTCTCATTCAGGAAGGGGAGATGAAGAGGAGACAAGTCGTGTTATTGTTTAGAGGCAGTGTTCTACACAGAGCCCCTTTTAATAAATTGACACAATTTTCTAAAAGCATGTTTTTTTTGTCATTATGGGATATGTGTGTAGATTGATAGAAATTTAATATACATTATAAATTAAGTCTGTAACACAACAAAATGCGGAAAGTGAAGGGGTCTGAATACTTTCCGAAGGCACTATATGTCTTGGAAAATGTGCGAAGAATGGAAGGACAGTGTGAAATATATCCGAAGTGTGATTCAGGTTGGCAAATTTCACAGAAATGGTGTTTAAGAATGTCAACAGGGCCCACAGTCTTTAAGAAGCTTTGGCACGGTCCTTACCTACAAGCACTCACTAGCGGTCGGGCACCCTAGCGGTTGGGTCCCTAAGCGACTGCTTATGTTGCTTATGCCTAGAACTGGCCCAGCCTACGAGCGGATGGCGTCTGAATCATTCAGCCTGGTTTTGAATGCTTAACAGTTAATATAGACCAAACAAAGGGAATCACAGTCTCTCTTGTCTAGTGCGAAAAGAAGACACAAAACATTTTGTTATTTGGTTCAAGGCACGAGAGAGACACAATTCAACCACTCTACTGTCTCATCTTCCTCTCTTCCTCCTCTTCTTCTTTCCACTGCAGGGTGGGTAAACATTTTTCAGGAGGATCTGTGGAGGCCATCTTTCTTTCATCCCCAACCACCACCACAGACAAAATAGACATATAAAAACATCTAGGCTAAAGAGTGGCAATAGTCCTTTTAATTCCAGACAAAACCAAAGGACGTGAAAGACTTAATTACAGAACGGGGGCAACCCAGCCCTTTTTTTAAATTGCACTTACAGTAAGACCTTTGAAGCAAACACATCCTTTCTCCCTATTTTTTGTTTTGTTCAACTTTCTGTCCCCTTGTAAAGTGTGTCTTCGAATCCGTTGTGGTTTATCAAATGGTGGGTCTCAATTTGCAACATTCAATAGTGCCCTTCAAAACATCAAAGCAAAAAGCA
Organism: Esox masquinongy; assembly: GCA_016801175.1. Taxonomy (NCBI): domain Eukaryota; kingdom Metazoa; phylum Chordata; class Actinopteri; order Esociformes; family Esocidae; genus Esox; species Esox masquinongy. Next base: position 98,952 of record JACXGI010000688.1, read on the forward strand.
TCCTTGTCGATCTGTTGATGTTTGTTTAAGATCTATGAACGTGTTGTTTTCATGGATTATGAGTGTACTTAGAAAGGTAGAACTGAAGCTCAGGTCTAACCAGATGGTTCCTCATAAACTGCCCAAGTTGCCCAATGCAAACAAACCAAACAAACATTTAATTAGTAAGCAAAACATGTGAAGCACAGCACCAACCACCTCATTTATCTACAATATAATCCACTTCAAAAGAGCAACTCAATCCCATCTTGACATTGTATTTTAATGGACCTAAGCTGTTATTACTGAATCGAGTAATATGAAACAAATCTGTTGTTCATTCCATTTTATATTGTCAGAAATGTTTATTTGTCATCTGTTGTACAGGCACCTGTCTGTCTACCTGACAAACTAATGACGTTTTTTAACTGTCTGACGTCTAATAAAAAGATGAACGTTTAAAATATTTTGCAACTGTGTGCCCTAATGAACATGACCCTATTATGACAAACATTCTTGTGGCATTAGTTTATTCTCATGGTGGGAGATTATTCACAGTAAAAAATGTTAGGGAAAGGAACGCTTTGGGTTTGGTTGGTAGGCAGACAGGGAGGATGTGTGGAGAGGAAGATGGAGGAAGGCCTGGCATTGGCCCACTACCCTAACCTACTCCTGGCCACCAGGGGTAAACTGTGGGAAGATGGAAGGTTGTAGTGGGGGCATTCTCTCCATTTCTCACTCTCTTCCTCAGTTTTTTCTTTACTCCCTTCCTTTTTCTTTTTCTATCCATCCATCCATCTCTTTGTCTCCCTTTCTCCTTTTTGTGAACCGGCACAGTCAGTGCCCTGCCAGGACTAACTAGAGGTGTGGGCTAGGTAATAAATCAGCTTGGGTTTGGATGATCAAACGCTTGTTGTTAGTTCCCGCGCTTTCATGTAATCTCGTAAAAGAACCCAAGCGCACTGACAGATTTGGCCTGCCTGCCAAACCAACCAGCCACACTGGAGCGCGTGTAGCTCTGCCCTGTTAGTCGCTCAGACAAAACTCTGAAGCAAATAAACAAAGTATACAAGGCAACAGTAAACATGTCTTGCTTTATGAAAGATGGACAATCAGTATGATGTTGTAAATGCCGGATCTCTATGGCAAGATGTTTCATTCATCCAAGTTTATTCAAAACTGGACTAGTTGCGTCGAAAATGCCACGTGGGGAACTACAGTGATTTCCCTGAGCGTGTGAGCCAAATGTCATCAGTCAAAGTCAAATCAACAAATATAAACATGTGGCCATTATAGCCCCACCGTGTGGTTTATATGAATCGTGTCATAGATTGCCTATAGAAAGTCCTTAGCACACTGACATTGTGTGCCTGATGATTAATACATTTAAATTAGGATCTCTTTCACCTATCTACGCAACATGCTCCACAGTTTTCAATGGATTTTCTTGATTACTGTGAATATTATAGTTATACAAATTGCTAAACTATATTAACCTAGGAGCAATTTTAATGTTAAGACTTTCACTGCATTTCGTTGTACTGTACTCGTACCGTTCAATGACAATAAAGTTGAATCTAATCTAAAATAGTCATTAGCGGTCTGAAAATATCTTCAAACAACATATGAGCTTCTACTTCAGTCAGCTTTATTCCCACTGATCTAAACACCAAATTCCAGGCAGTGAAGGGGACGTTGTCGTGCATAGGGGGTCTTCCCCCAGGGCATTTCTGTGAATGAGAATGTGCTTTTTTATAATGTAAAACATGAAATATCTTTATATTAAAGACAACATTTTTATTTTGAAGTCTTGAAATTTCAATTAATAATTAGTTATAAGTAATAAGTCAGTAATAAAGTAATAAGTAAGTCTTGATTTAAGTCATCATATTGCTCAGTTCTGCAAAACATGTTAAAAATAAGGAAACATTTGTTGCACCAATGCATTGCAATGCATTCAAAGGGAGGCTGTTCCTCAACAGCGAAACCTTTGCAAGGTTAATGGATTTTTATGTTGTTTAATGCAATTTTAAGGGCATTTAAAACAACAGTATAAAACATTGGACTAGGCTCAGATTGTCCACTCGATAACTAAGCAAACTTGCTAACTGTTGTAGTATGTTATGTCTAATTGGCAACACGAGCCAGGAGCCAGTTAAAAGAGATCAAACTGTCCAAGTTATACAGTGGCTCTCAAAAGTATTCACCCCTTTGACTTTTCCACGTTTTACTATGTTGCAACATGAAACGTAATAAATATAAAATATAAATAATTGGATAATTATTCACCCTCTGCGCTGTGACTCCTGAATGAGCCATGGTAGAACCAATTGTCTTACGGAGTCACGTAATTAGTTTAATGGAGTCCACCAGTGTGCAATCAAGGTGTTTTCAGGTTAAATACATCTGTCTCTGTGAGGTCCCACAGTTGTGTAGTTTGGTTTCAGAGTCTGCCACTTGCCTTCTGGCAAACTCTAGCCAACATTTGATGTGAATTTTGCCACTCTGCCATTAAGGCCACTTTTGAGAAGCCTGACTAGTAATGTAGTACTGTGTTAATCCTCCCACTTGGATACCATGTCTAAAAGCCTTGAAATGAGCAGGTTGTCAGGCGTGGTTATCCATGGGTGTATATGAACACATTAGTAACAAGTAGCTTTGTCAAGATACACATTTTACTAGCTAAATCCTGTGTAATACCTCGATTGGATAGTGTATATACTCTGTGGCACTAGTCTGTTTATTCTCCCACTTTGATCCCACTTTCAAAAGTTTAAAAATAAGGGCCAGGTTTCAGGATGGGCAATGTACTGTAAAAGTTCACATTGTTTACAAATGCCACTTAAATATACTTTTCATTCTAGGTAAATCCTAAGTGATTACATTATACTTAGGAAAAATTATATGTAATATGCTTAACAAAATCTGTTTTCGCTCTCATCTGGGATGATACTCAATTTAGATTCCATTCAGACCAACTGACCAAATTAAAGTTAAACCAAGTTTAACCAAATTGGTAGATATTTTGGAGGCAAGTGCTATAAAAACATTACTGATGTTTAGGCATCTGAACTGTTCTTTTCAACCTGCAGTGGCAAAATACTATAATTTAAAATTGTGTTTTGCGTTCTAATTTTAATTAAGGCCTTAAAGTCATTTTCTTGCAGTTCTAAAACTGTTGTCATGACCTATTAATAACGCCTTCAAAAATAATGGAGTCCTGCATCTTTTGATGCATCATTTACATAATGTGGCATAGAGATAAGGGCATCTGACTAGTGTCCGAAAGTTCCCTGGTTCTAATCCCCCTGCTGCCAAGGTGAAAGCCATGTTGTTCTGCCCTGAGCAAGACAGTTAACTCTAATTGCTCCTCCTACCCCTGTAATGTTCTCCCAGGTTGTTTCTGTAGATAGAAATGGGTTCTTAATCAACTTGCCTGTATAAATAACATTACATTATAAAATATCTGTTGTTTGGATTTCGGCCATGATGGCTGCGAGTTTAAATTGCTAACAAGCTATGTTTTAAGGGTTGCAGAGAATGTCCTCAGCCCTACAAAGGCCTGTTGCTCAGATGTGTAGATAAGAAGAGCAAAAACATGTTGAGAACTGCTTGTCTGTCCGTCAGTCCGCCTGCCTCAATGCCCACCTGCTTGTCTGCCTGTCTGTCTGCACCGCAAAAAGCGACAAAAAACTCAGCTGAAGTGAGGGAACGCTGCAAACGTATTGTGTCTGTACAAAAGACTCATACTCTGCATGTGAAAAATAGGTGGCAGGAAGAGGAGTTGAAGGTTCTTTAATGGAAGAGTCTAATAAAATGAAACCACTGGGAGAGACAGAGCAAAGGAGACATACATCAAAGTCCAGTGGAATTACACTGGCTGTTTGATCTCCTTTCAGTATTTTCCTCTCTTTTCTAACATCACTCCAGCCTCTTTGACACTCTGGTCTTCATTATCCTCCTACTCTCCTTCTCGAAATCATTTCACATCTAACAGGGTCCCACATGACATAGGAAACAGGGAAGAGAGACGTAGGGAGAGAGAGAGAGCAGTGCCCATCCAGATACACTAAATGTGCAGCCAGTATCACTTCATATACCCACATGTTGTGCATTCATATGCCATGTCATGGGGGCCCCCGTTGGTCATTTTCAGAGAAATCCTTTGCTGTTTTTAATGGATACCCTGTTACTTTTACCGTAAACCTCCATGGTCCAGTGGACGTTTATTGGCCTCATTTTGATAAATGGACGAAGGGCTGGATAAAATGCTCACACACAGACTCCCACTCCCTCCTCAAATAAAATCAATCAGTAACCGTAAAAACAGCTGCTATTAAAACCTTGGGCAGCCACACATTAGGTATAAAATGTACGTTTTGGCTGCTGCGTAAAGGGTTTTGTACGGGCGCATGCCACACACAATGATAAATGGACGCTGGGTGCTAGTGAGCTTGGATGTATCCAGCCTTATGCTGGTAGGTCCTTGAAGGGCTGAGCTTCGGCCAATGTTAGGACAGCTCATTCACAGCTTCCTGAGATCCTGCCAACTAACGTGAGGTGAAATGTCAAGAAGGTAACGGAACCAAAGTTTTTTCAATCAGATCATTTTTCTTTGGGATTGATTACCTTGATCAGTGCTAATTTAAAACTTTTGAATCCATAGGGGATTGACCTGTAAACCCCGATTAATAACTACAATACTATACCAGCTAGAGAAATTAATATTAATTGCTATGCGATCGATCGCAGAAGCACTTTGTGACTTATCTTGTTGTGGGTTGAACTCTGACAGTGAGATTTTGAACGTGTGCCCGTGCGTGTTCTGTTTTGTGAATTTCCATGTTAGACATTGTGTGTGTGTGTGTGTGTGTGTGTGTGTGTGTGTGTGTGTGTGTGTGTGTGTGTGTGTGTGTGTGAGAAACCTCAGAGAGTGAGGGATACTTGTGCCTATGGCGTCTGTGAGAGCTCGTGACTGTGCCTGTTTAGCTCCACTAACAGAGCACCCTTCCCCAAACCCCCTCACGCAAACCACAGATGTCTCCCAGAACAGACAGGGTAGTGGCGAAACCAACAAGAAGCAGTAATACGCCCAGCCCCCCCCACGCCAACAAATAAGGACGCACACGCATGTACAAATGCACCAGCACATGAATTCACACGCACACACGTACCCATACACGAATTCACTGAAATAAAATGACTATAATTCCCCGTTTATAACCCACACAGTGTAAAAACCGTACCATTAATTTTATAGCTTTGTGTGTATACAAACCTGAGCATTAACCGCACCCATATATAAACCGCATTTGCCTAGAGAATTATGACTCGTACGTACATTGTACATTAATATTAAACATCTGTCATAAAGCGCTACCAAAATTAATTGGTTGAAGACTAAAATATGTTTTTGAAAACCCTGTAACGCCAACTGTATCATATTTGCTACATGAGTTTCTGAGACCTCTATGTCGTCAAGAAATCTTCTGTGAAAAGGTTCAGTGGTGGAAACAGTTTTAAAAATGTAAACTTGCGTATTAGCCAAATTAACCGCTGTGGTTGAAAAAAAAATTCAAATTTTTGTATAAGCCATGGTTTATGAACGGTAAATTACGGTACTCACACCACAAGCAAAGGAAACATAAATCCCTTCATCGTTCGAGAGGTACCAAAGTAGACATGCAATTGGGAGAGATTTTCTTAGAAGTAACATAATGCGTGGTATGTATTACCTAATAAACCTTGAGTCTAACGCTAAAATTGTACAGTCCCTGTTTTACATTCACTGGATTATCACTAACATTACAGAACCTAATGCCCACCCTTTTCAAGATGCCTACAAATATTACTTCTACAATGCATGTATAGTACATTGATTTATTACAGCTATATGGTATGTTCCTAGATACAGCACCTTTTATGTCAAATAGAGTGCCTTAAGGCATCTCTGCATCCTCTGGATTATGCATGATTTTCATACTGTTAAGTCTGGGGTTACACCAATGCAATTTTAGTTGCATGTGTAGAATGGAAGTGCCATAATTTTAAGCAACTCTGCTGAGACACGAAGCAAAGCTAACACAAGGGTAATTGCACATGGACGTTTAAGCGGCTCCTCTGAAGCTTGTGTGCATCTCAGAGAGTAAATTCCAACAACTGTGTAATCCTAAGAACCCACAGAGTGAAACTGAATGAGTCGTTGCCTAGTATAACCCCTGGTCACTATCGCATTGACTTCATTCAATTTTTATCCTGTTGTATTTAATATATGATATACTTTGAGAAAGTCAGCTTGAGTAACATTATGATGTCTTGAAAAGCAACCTGTGATTTCTGTTTGAATTCAGCCACAGTGGGGATATCTAACATTTGGAATCTTAATTCACCTGCATTCAGAATGCTTGCTAGTGTGAAGCAGACTTTGAGATGAAAGATAAATATCTAAATTGAAACAACCATTTTTAGACCACTGAGTGGTAGTTTAATTAATTTAATGTTCATTTAATTTGATTTAACAATGCAAATCAACACTAGTTTACAGTGATCCATGTGCTGTCTGCTATGAAAAGGGACTCAAATGCAAGCTTCCATACATTTCAAGAACCTTTATATTATATACAAGGACATCTAATATAAATGCTTAATCCACCCAAATATTTTTGCTCTTCCAAGTGATCCTTACGTGAAATCGTGTAGTGTGCATCATAGTTATATAGGGCTTGTTTGCATTATGCTACATTTTCATAAACTTGCAGATATCGATACCTTTAATAGGTACCTTTTTTCCAGAAGATCACTCTGCGACACATGCAGTTGGACTGTCATATCACTAAATTAAGTGCTGCCAGTCACACATTCCTACTCGCAATCACTCACTGCTAGCGTCAGAAGTTGTGATTCAGTCGCCATGAAATGCACAGTGATGAGTTTCTCTCGCTTGGTTTCAGAGAACATTTAGACATAACGAGGAGCACCCCCAATGTGTTCTGTGTGGTGTTGTATTTAATAATGAGTCTCGCAAAACAAACAAATTACAATGACACCTCCAGACCAAACATCCACAGGATGAAGGCAAACCCAGGGAGTTCTTTCAGAACAGGGCAGACACATTCAGGACACATTATTTTGACAGTGGAAGAGTAAGTCTGCTAGCAAGGCATTGTTTTCTTTTTATAACAGGTGACAAAAGGTAGAAATAAGGGTACTAAGAGTTAACTTTACTAGTAATGTTAGACGTGAATTCACTTTTTCCTGTACACAGCTAGATAACTGCTAGCTAATGTAAGCCAAATCAACATACAGTAGCTTCTAATATGCTAACATTAGGTAACATTAGCTAGCTACATTTACCAAATTTATTTTGCCAGCTGATATGATAATAAGATTTTTTATTGTTTGAAAAAAATAAACAGATTTTTTAAAATATAAATATTGGTATTTCATTGTTTTAGGCGTAAGGACACTGATAATGTAAACTAATGGCAAAATGTGTAGAAATGCAGGATAAAACTCCAATGATTTCTCCACACCATGGCAACAAGGGTAGAATTACAGAAAATAAAGCTGTCAAACTGCAAAACTTTCTCGCTGCACTGTTTCAAAATGTGTAGAATTGCTGAAAACTTGTTTTTAAACTGCAAAGTTTTCTTCATGCCCCATTGTAAAGTAGAATTGCAGGAAACTAACTTTAAAACTCTCAGACATCAAGTGGGGACCACTAAAATTAATCTGCCTTTGGGCCCCCAAAAAAGTACATGTTTGAGCTTGGGTCCCAGGAAAGTGTAAAATGTATCAATTGGGTTACAGGATGAAAAATTGCAGTAGCAACCTGATTTACATTGATTTGAGCTTGAAATGTAATCTTGTTTCAAGCTCAAATTGAACATGTACATTTTTAAATCCTATATTGATGGTGCAGTTATTTTTTAACTTTTGGTATTATTGTGTAGATAGGTTTTGTAGCTGCTTTGCCACTGAGGTATTAAGTAACCTAGCCAGCCAGGCTGTCAAGAGAGAGCCTTGTAATGTAGATCTTGTATTTTCCTTGCTACAGTATATAGAACTGAATAGCAGACTAATTTCGCAAACTATTGTAATTTGCAATATTTAACAATGTATATCATAGGAATATGTATAGATTACCCCTCTAACAAAAGTTCTTTATCAGGTGAAGCAAAACCTTTATTTTTTATCTGAGTGTAGGTTCACAAGAGATAATGTGTGCCTGTTTAATGGAACCAGGTTTACATCAGTTGTCTTGGGTTGCCACAAGATGTTGTACTGTAGTAATTAGAGCCATTTTTCTGTTGTACTGTAATAAACATAGCTATAATCCTGCTGTACTGTAATAAACAGATCTTTTGAATGATTTAAGCTTAAAAATATTATGACCACAAATATTACACTTAGAAAGACACAGTTAAAGGTCCCCATTACAATGAACACGAGCTGTCCAGGACTGATAGAGCCTAGTAAACAATACTTGTTACTGGGCTTGATCAACTATGGTCTCTTGGACCCAAGAGATCATACAACATTCATCAGAACTTCCCAATACCTTTCTGATGCATGTAACTTCAAACCAGTAATTCAGATTGAGCTATAACAGTCTGAGAATAGACTGTCATTAGCCCAAATAAAAAAGGTAAACATGGTGTACTGATTACATAACTTTTTTGTCATGCTGGGGTCTCAAAATTGTTTTTGTATCAAAATAATTTTGCAGGCACCAAAGCATTTGGGATGTCCTGCTCTTGCAATAATCAATTCAAAACTTCTAAAAAGTCAGTGGATTGGAGTCCCAAGAGTCAAAGGTGAAACCAAGTCCCTCTGTGTCTTTACGTTCACAGCTAGGTTTGATAGCTGCCTCAGCCCGACATGCAATATGGGCTCAGACTTCAAAGCGACTTAAGAAAATATATAAATACAAAACCATTAGCCAGATTGTTTACTTAAGTTAACATTTCAAACACCCTGCAGAGAGGATAGTGTTTTTCAATCCCCTCTCTGTAACTCGAATGTTAATGTTGTTTTTCTGACGGTGCCGGAGCAAACCCTTGGTGCCACATCTGGAAAATCCTCAACACCCTTCAGAAAAAAAAGGCTAGACAAACACGGCAGGGTCAGTCGGAACGCAGCCTCATCCAGCGAGCTAGCCACGGCTTTCATCGCCACCAACGCCACGACAACCCTCCACTTAGGAGACATTTTGTCTGAATTCCGGAAGGCAACATATTCCCTACACTTTATAGACCGGTACTTTAGGGCTCTGGTCAAAAAGTGGTGCACTATATTTGAAATGGGGTGCCACTTGACCCACAAAATGTGTGCTTACAGTCATCAGCAGCAGCAGTAAGCTTCAAACATGGGTGGGTGTGGTAGTGTCAGGGTCAAGTATAAGGTAAACCCTCGCAAGCGAACATCACAGGGCTTTAAACAAACCCACTTGAAGGGACTTAGTGTTACCCTCTCTATCTCTCTACCTCTCTGTATGTTTAATCTCTCTCCCTCTATGGCTCTGTCTCTCTACCTCTACTTTTTCTGCAAGCCTTACGTGTGTGAGGATTTTACGCTGTATATTTTAATGCTAATGCAAAATCGTTTGTGAACCGAGGCAATGCTTTGCTGCTTCTTGACACGGCATCCTTCATATACGGGGGGATGCTTTATGTAGACAGATTACCACTTCATTTAACAAGACACAAGTTCAAAAACAACAGCAGCCACTTGGACGTGCATACCAGTGAGTTAAAGTACCCAGAATGTCTTCCCACATGAGACGGCATTAAGCCGCCTCCCCCGAAACATTAGAATTACAAACATTTATTGGAAGGAAATCAAAAATGGTTTGCCTTTTTCGTTGTACTTCCCTTCACAATATTACATGTACGAGCAATAAACATGTTTACAAGTGAGGTATATGAATACTCTGAATATAAAATTCTCTGCAACTATTTTTAAACTCATATGAGCTGTGAACGGCTTTATAAAAGAGTTCAAGACACATGAATCAGAAAAAGAAACTTCCTCTGTTCTGCAAAGCTGAGCCACATTATAAAAGTATACAGAAAGCTGTTAGAGGAACAGTTGGATGTGGGTGACCGCAACTCCGAGGTTGACCAGAATAGGTTGTAAAAGGATAATGAACCGCTAGCTTCGGCAACATCAAGGCATGCATGTCAAAATCAGGGTAGAGCGAGGAAAGACACTGCTATTTTGGCCCAATCCCAATCCCATTGAAAAGGTAATGTACATGATGAGGATAATAAAAGTAAAGCACCTGATCGCTGTCTTTATTGTGTATATATTGTGTGTGTGTCTGTGTGTGTGTGTGTGTGTGTGTGTCCATACACGGATTGCACTCAGAAAACATATATAGGTTGTGTGTGTCTGTACTAATGTGCATTGCCTTAACACACACAGTTGCTGTGTGTTTTATTTACACACCCAGAAGACATACATACACACCCATTTCCAGATTTGCATACCTGCATTCATACACACACACATAAAACAAAACACACAAACCAAACCTATAACTGAAAACCAGACCCAATGCGAAAATGCCTGAACCCAAAAGCTATAATACCTGAACCAAACTCAAGTCCCTTTCAGCTCCATCCCTCCAAATTTCAGAGATTTAACCACATTTCTCGGTGCACTGACGTTTTTTTCATTTTCCTCTGCGATATATCTCTTTGTCTTGCTTTACTAAATATTTGAACCTTTCCAGTCGTACCATCCCTTCTGATATAGCCTTGAAGATTAATGTTTTAGAGAATCACCGGGACAGATGGTCCACTGATTCTATTTCATTTTGACAAAGTCTGCACAGTGCTGTTCAATTCTCCATATATTGAGATTTTTTTTGTAGCAAGAATTTTATATAATAGTTTCAACTGAAAGGAATGAATTAAAGCTTCAGAAATGTTGTATCTACTTCCATACACCCAATGCCATGAAACGGGGCATCAAGAATTTGTTCCAAACTATCCTTATTTCGACATGGTGTAGAAGTCAAACGTTATGCCCATAAATGGGAAAGATACATATTACGATATTTATACTGGTCATTTGTTGTATTTTAATAGGTGGCAAACTCTATAGGTGGCGAATTTCTGCTTCCATTCTTGTGGCAGGGCTGCAATGATCTGATAATACTTTTGTACCAAACATGACTCTCCATATACCTCAATGTGTTGCTTGTCAGAAAGCATTTTACCTTTGTTTACTTTCTATTAATATATTTATGTTTAGACATATTATTTGCTGTAATATCGGATTTGGGTCATTGAACTGGAATTGTAACCAACTCTGTACAGATTCGTTGAAAAAGGTAGATGTTTTAAACAGTGTTCCAAAATGTATCCATTTAAAATTACACATTTAAATCTGAACCATGGTGAAGAGTGCCACTTTTAAACATTGGATGCGCCTCTCTTATTATCCTGCTTGAAAACCATTTTGGATTTAGATGTAGTTTATAGTAGTGGCATTCGAGGTTTATTTAAATATTTAATAATTGAGCTCCTCCCAACTCATATTCATTATATAATTATGCCCATTTAACTTTGTCTGGTTTACCATTCCAAATAAACTCAAATACTTTTTTCTCATTACTTGACAAAAGATTTTCTATGCGTTTTTGAGTACAGCCTGTCTTAATGTGCATTGCCACAGTTGAGTCAGAGATTAGCTGTGAAGGTCTGTAATTGACATTACAGTTGACAGCATGAAACAGTAGCTTTATTCATTCATAACCTTCACCACATACCATGAGTCATCAGAAGTACTACTGTAAAACACCTGTTGTTAGCATTTTAAGAATTAGGGAACCATGCTTGGGACGACTAATTTATACCAGTATTTCCCATTTCCAGACTTAAATCAACATCAGCGGCTTCATTCAAGTCATATCTTCAAACAGAACCAATTGGGCATTCCGCCTTTACAATAGGGTTAGAGTTAGTAGGTGGGGGGACCATGCTTTTCTAGTTTGATCGGTTAGCGGAAACCAGACTCCAATTGGATGCTGAAACAGGGATCAGTTGCCTGGAATCCAATCAGAGATGAGAAGAAGGCTGTAGCAGTGACATAGTGACACCTGTGCAGAGAAGAAACAGGCCCTCTCTCACTTCAAAGAGATTGAGGTGCAATGCTTTTAAAATATCCCACTGGTAATAAAGAATAACAGAAGTTCATTGGTTTTCCACAACATGAAAGGGGAATTTCAAAGTGAAGCCTCTTTGAGTAGTCCCCTCTGCCCCCAGTCAAAACCCTAAACAAAATCTGTATTACCATGGTCAGACTATGGTGCCGTTTACATCAGGTAATCCTCATGGGGACGAGTACCATTGTTTTAAAATGTAGTGGCAAGCGACTGCTAGCCTAGCTACACTGCTAGCCTAGCTACACTGCTAGCTATAGTAAATTGTATTGGGGGGGGGCATGTTTAACATGTTTGATCATGTTTAAAAAGTAACAGGCACTCATCCTCATTAAGTGTCACTGTTGTTACTTACAAATTATAGCAGCTATCAAAACTATTGTTATTGACTATGAAAAACTGCACCAAACACTGCAATCATCAAGTTATATTATTATGAAAGAGGAAAAAAGGTCAACGAGTGGTGCCTCTGATCTGGGAATAATAAAAGACTGCAGTTTCATAAATTACATTTCCCTGGGATATGAATGTGACAGTTATTCAGACATACTACATAAGTAGGGACCGTCGCCGGTGGTGTTTTCCTTGGCATGAACGTAAATTACATCCCGGAGACAAGAGCCGAAATCCTGCTCCTTCACATTACTAATTTAAGTAATTACAGAAGGGACATGAAAGGGGTGGTCTGTCCTGTCCACAGGCTGGGTGCCTTATCCCCATAAACGCTTTGCTGTGCGTAAGGAGTTTCTGTAGCCAGCATATAAAGGGACAGACCAAAGACTCCAAATTATCTGAGCGAGAATGAATGGTAGAGTAAGAAAAATCTTGTATTTATTGTGATGTTTCAGAATTATACTTGTTGTTATATATCTTTTGTGGTAGCGTAGCTATGTGTAGTATCATTTAGAGCTATGAAAATGTTGCATTGCATTGAATAATATGGTATATACAGTGCCTTCAGAAAGTTTTCAGACCCCCTTCATTTTCTCCACATTTTGTAGTGTTCACAATTGATTACATATATTGTTTGCCTTCAATCTACACACTTTACCCGATAATGACAAAACAAATGTGTTGAAAAATGAAAAACTTAAATATCTTGTGTACATAAGTATTCAAACCCTTTGCTATGACACTCCAAATTGGATATCCTTGAGATGGCTCTAGAAATTGATTGGAGTCATCTCAAATTCAGTTGATTGGACATGATTTAAAAAGGCGCACACCTGTGTATATAAGGTCCCACACTTTAAAGAGCAGGTCAGAGCAAAAATCAAGCCATGAAATGCAAGGAAATCTCCGTAGACCTCTGAGTTAGAATTGTGTCAAGTCATTGATCTGGGGAAGGTTTTAAAAATAAAATAATATTGTTAGATAATTGAAAATTCCTAGGAAAATAGTGGGCTCCATCGCTCTTAAATGGAAGAAGTTTGTAACCACAAAGACTCTTTCTAGTGCTGGCCATCTGGCTAAACTAAAAACTAAAGTAACCAAGCAAGAAAAAGGGAGGTGAACAAGAACCCAATGGCCACTAACAAAGCTTCAGAGTTTCTCTGCAGGGATGGCAAGACCTGCCAAAAGGGCTACGCTATCAATCAGGCCTTAATGGTAGAGTGGCTAGATGGAAGCCACTACTGAGTAAAAGTAGTATGACATGTTGCTTGAAAGGCACTTACAGCATGAGGAATAATTATCTGGTATGATGAGATCAAAATCAAACAATTAGGCCTGAATCCCAAGCGCTTCTTCTGGTGAAAATAAGGTACAGCTTGTAGGGCTAATGGTGGTGGGAGCTTCATGCTAAGGGGATGCTTCTCAGCAGTAGGGACAGTGGAAACTAGTAAAGATTGAGGGAACAATGAACAGTGAGGACACCAACAAAGACTATAATGACCTACCAGAAAACTTCTAACAAGAGACAGTTTTTTTGCTTTTTCATTATTAGGTATTATGTGTAGATTGATCGCTAAATAATAGTCTATAACACAACAAAATGTGGAAAAAGTGACTGGATCTGAATGCATTTCAAAGGCACTGTAGTAGAAAACATCAATGAAACAGTTACTGGTCAATCTGGAACAGCGCATATTGTGTTTTGATGTCATCAACTGTCACTTAGAAGTTTCCTGGTAGGTCATTATATTCTTTGTTGTTGTTCTCACTTACCAGTAGCTGTCTGTCCACAAATTGCAGACATGAAAATATAGATGCAGCAATTGTGAGAGGACATGGAGGGACAGAGAACATTGCAAAGAAAGATAGAGACAGAGAGAGGCAAAGAGACAAAAGGAGACAAAAAACAGGCTGAGAGAGAGAAAAAAAACAAAGGGAGACAAGGAGAGAAAGAAAGATTGACACACACTGAAAGACAGACAGAGAGGGACAGGGTAAAGAAGAGATGACTGAATCATTAAAACAAAGATTGGAAGAAACATTAGGTTATTTAATTAGCTTTTTTTATTTGCTTTTTAGGGCAACCCAAACCTTACTGTCCTGCCTGGAATATTTGGTTGGTTATCATATTGTCTTTATCACATTTTAGGCTGGCTTGGTTTGTCTCTAAAGTGTTAATCAGACATGCGAAAAAACATGATACTGGTGGCAAAGTGGATGAACTGGTGAAATAAAGTGGATAGTTCAAGGTTAAGATCTGTACACATATAGATTAGATTAGATTCAACTTTATTGTCACTGAACAGTACAAGTACAGTACTACCAAATGCAGATCATGTGTCCTTTCCAGCACAACAAGGGTAGATGCCTAACCAGTCCTGTGCTGTACAGCTTTGCTCCGCTCAGAAGAGTGTCAAGGTATTCCAGGGTTCCCAGTCAGTTCCATGTCAGGAATTCCGGTGTGGTTTAGACAGACATACAGGCAGACAGGTCAGTTAACAAACTGACATGATATTAGAAAAAAAGGTATTTCCTGCTTTGAACCACGGTGACAAAAACGATTTTAAGTTCTATAGCAGTTGCGGCTCCCTCCTGAGGTGACTGCCGGAACAACAGACATTTTCAAATGATGATGCTGTGTGTATGATGATGCTGCATGATGATGCTGCGTGTATGATGATGCTGCATGATGATGCTGCGTGTATGATGATGCTGCATGATGATGCTGCGTGTATGATGGTGCTGTATGATGATGCTGCGTGTATGATGATACTGCATGATGATGCTGCGTGTATGACGATGCTGCACCAGTAATGACTGTTTCACTCACCTGTTGTTGAAAGGATTACTCCATTAAACTACAAAACCCAAACATTTTAATTATAAACAACACTAAGTAGGCTTTAGCCTGGCTTGTTAATAAAAATGAATGATATGCTGCACTTTATCTATTTCCTATGCCACTCCATTGTTTTCAGTTCCGAACACTTGAAGGGATACAGGCCAGAAGAGCAGCTAGGGGTGGTTTCCGGGCAGGCCTGTGCTCTCATGATATAATCTGTCTATTGTCTCAGTATTATTGAACACCCAGCCAAACAGTATTTAAACTGATATTTATCATGCAGATCCACTGGCTGTGAGTCAAAAATGTAAATGATTTTGGTTTTCACTGAGGAATTGCATAGCCTTCTCCTCGCCCGGCTACTTTTCACGTTGGGCACTTGCTCTGTGCTGAAAGAGAAATTATAGGTAAAAGATGACAAAAGCATTCAGCAAATTACAAGGCCCACATGTTGTCTATTCTGGGCCATAAGAAAACTAGCAACATCCATTCCACTCTGACATGCCTGCCTGTTGACTTTAAAAATATATATTTCTCTCCCTCAGTTCTTTCTTTCGGGGGGAACAAAATATACCGCAGTCTATTGAAAGTAACGAGTTAAAAAGGATCATAATTACAGTGGAGAAGGCCCGAGTAGTGAGAGTGATTCCCCTGTGGTAGCGGAACCCTCATCTGCTCATCTTCATTTGTCGCTCGCATGAGAGCCTCATAGACTCTGCTCTGGTCTCGTTTAGCGGAACATGTCAACAGCCATTCCAATAATGACTAAGTATGTCAGCGGTGTGGCGTTTGTGCCTTAAGGTTCTGCCTCGTCAATGGCCTCCTATGCTCTACATAGTACACTCATTTTGGCCAGGACCATAGATACTTGGTGATGAGTAGGGCGGTCATATATTGAATCGGGTTTGGAATGAAGCCATGGGTGTTCCATACAGACCGATTCTCTGACCAGGGTATGATTCATAACAGCGTGAAAGTAAGTGAAATCAAAACAGCATCCCTTGAAGACTCGGAGAAATAACTTTGGCAAGCTGGTGATGTCTTTATCGAAGGCAACTTACATTTTTCCTCTCCTCCTGTTGATCTATATGTGTGTGTGTGTGCGTGTGTGCGCGTGTTTGCGTGTGTGTGATTTATCCAAGTCCAACAAAAGTTTCTCAAACCCAATAATGTTCATTAAATGGTCATGACCACTATCGATTTCTTTATCATGGCTGACTGAGTGCAAAGCATTGACAGTGTTGATTTACTTCTCTCTCCGCTCCGCCTGGTGATTTATCCCAAACTGTTTCTAACAGACTTCAACAAGCAGACACCAACCAGAAGAGTAGTTTTCCCAACAGCCTGACTGTCTCCATTTCTCCGTCTATATCTTTCTCTGTGTTTCTGTCCCAAATAGCTCCCTGGTTTTTGGGTAGTCTACTGTCTACATACCTGCCACACCACAGGGCTCTGGTCAAAAGGAGTGCACTTTGTAGGGAATAGGATGCCATTTTGGACACCCAATATTCCTCACTGTCCAGACAAGCTGGAACACACGTTGCTGAACTTCGCTAAATGACAGGACTGCAGAGAAAGTAGAAACAGATAGGGTTCACCCACTTCCATAAAAGCAAATACTGATAAACATAAGTCTATTAAATTCCCAGAGAACACAGCAGGAGTGCATGGAGTTATATTTACATTTCTCATCCTCTAAATGGACTGATCTGGGATTGGAAAATACATTGTTGTATTGCACATGTATCCGCAGTAGTGGACAATGCTTGTTAGCTATGGTAAAAAACTCTAATAGCTATTTAAATGAATGATGTAGCCATTGAATCTATTAGAATGTAATTTAATGGAAGAAAGTGGCAGGGTGGGGGTTTGTTGCGTTTCAAATCCCAGCTTGCCCCATATATTGTCCTCTGATTTGGACAAGGGGTCAAATATCTCAGTTTTAACGCTTTGATCAGGGAGTCGTATCCATGTCCCTGTGACCTATGCCATATGGTGGCTCTGCTGTTGTGTGTGTGTGTGTGTGTGTGTGTGTGTGTGTGTGTGTTTGGTGGGGGGGGGTCGTGTGTGTGTTGTGCATGTGTGATTTGTGTGTGTGATTTGCGTGTGTGGTTGTGTGTGCAATGTGTGCATGCGTCCCTGAGGCTGACCCTCCCACTCTGTAGCTGTGCAGATATCAAAGGCCTGTATTTACAGTTATCTGTGCTCGGCTGGTGCCACGGAAGTAATCAGCCAAGTTCAGGGGTCAGTGTTCTGAAGGCCAAGAACACAACTGTCCGACGGCCTGACATCAAAGAGGTTGCAGTGATCTTCCGAATGGCTGTTGTTCTAGCCTGAGAGCACTCCGCATCATAATCAAGAGTGTGGAAGGGCACAGTATGAAGAGAGAGAGGCGTGTGTGTATGAGGGAACTAGTGTATTGGGATGGGGTAGGAGGAGTATATTCTTGTCTAAGAACAGCACTTGGGGAGAGAGACTACCTTTGAATAATTAGAGCTCAGGACATCAAAGAGCAGGCGTTGGTTTGGTCTGTTTAACCTCCCTCACACAGAAACTGAGCCACAACAACAACAACCAAAAAAAAAAGCATACATTTATTCTGTCCTGTTGTTGTTCCTCTGGATGGCGAAACCCAAAGCCATGTCAAACATAATGGAAAATATTTGAGGTCATCTTTTATTAACCAAGAACAGCTTTGATGTTTGACGTCTTTATTTGTTTTAGAAGAAGAAAGGGAGAAGGGGGCAACATGGCATGCGAGCGATCTTCTTTCAACAAAAAAGAAGAAATGAATGATAAAACCAAACCAGAGCTCCCTCATTCTACATAATCAATTAAACATCATTATCAGAGTTTTCAAACAACCAACATCAAAGGGGATGATCAAAGTGACAGCAGTTTGTTTGAGCGCAAGCCCCTAACTGCTACTGAGAGTCCCTCTGCTCAGTCTTCCACGCAACTCTGACAACTTTTCGTCTAACCACAACTCCCAGCCAATGACATGAAGTATCTACAAAAAAGGCTTTGGCCACAGGCCTTTTAAGTCACAATAAGGGACATGTAGTGTGTGTTAGTGTGTGCAAATATGCCAGTCGGATGCTTGTTTGTGCGAGAGAGTGGACACATCTAGGGCCAACAGTATGAATGTTAGAGAGACTTCACAGAGTGATGATTTCTTATTTGTTCCATAGAAAGTCAAAAACACTGATTGGGAGATCTTGAAATATTCAACCTAGTTTCATGTGACCTTTTTGTGGTGGTAGAGTGGAAAGACGACCGACAGTGTAATGACAATGTAATGAGGCAGAATTGGAGAACTATGGCAAAGTCCTTCTGACAACTTTTCGACTGCTCCCCAGAGTGACGTAAAATGGCTTTGTTATTCCACACCATGATACTACCAAATGGCTTTAATAATATTTAACCCATCAGTGTAGTTTGAAGGTATTCTTCGATCTGTGAGAAGCCTTTGCTATACTGTGGTAGAGTATACAGTCTGGCAGTTCTATAGGCGATAGGGCACCCTATTTCCTATATAAAGCACTACTTTTAACCAGAGACCTATGAGCCCTGGGGAAAAGAGGTACACTGTTGTGAAGAGGGTGCCATTTGGAACAGACGCTGTGAGTTCCATCAAAATAAACTAAACAGAAGGTTTGGTTTAATTAGGCCACAGCAGTTTTGTTGGAAACAGTGTGTTATTTCTGTGACATTAAAGGAGAGCCGCGTTTAAAGCCAGGAGATACACTCGACGTCGACGGCAGAGGTGTGGAAACAAAGCCACTTTTATTCCGCAGGTGGATGTGAAACTGGAAAATAAATCAGTGAGTCAAGGCAAGGCTCCGGTGCATTTTGACCCAGCATTTTTGTACAAGAAAGTCCAAAGGAACATTCCAGCTATCAAAGGCCAAAGCCACAGACCTTTCCAAGCGTATGTTTTGCAACTGGACACTTAACATTTTCAGCAACTGTATGAAAAGGCCCTCTTCAGCTTTACCGGTGCTGCGGAAAAAATAAAACGATCTGTGTCAAGTTGGCATCGTATGCTGCCTTCAGGGTCAGTCAAGGAGGAGGGGTATGCTGCTCAACATCAACTTTGTCCTGGAAGTTAGCCTTTCAAGGTGGTCAGTGAGAGAAGTCAGGGATCATAAGCCCACCTTATGAGTCACCCCTTACAGCCATCTATAGCAGTGTTTCCCAATGCTCTCCTGTTCTAGAGTACCTCCATGCCGGTTCCACCTCTCTTGTCCTAGAGTACCTCCATGCTGGTTCCACCTCTCCTTACCAAGAATACCTCCATGCCGGTTCCACCTCCCCTGTCCTAGTGTACCACCATGCCGGTTCAACTTCTCCTGTCCCATAGTACCTCCATGGAACTTCCACCCGTTTGATGTATTTCCAGTACCTGGTGGACTTCCAAGACTAGAGATCTAAGCTGCTGGAAAGACGGCAGAACTTGCCCTCCAATACAACCATCCGCTACATCACTTCCATGTCTTTTGCAAGTGCCAAAAAAGGGCAGAGTGCTGCTGTTTTTGGGGGTTGGATGTGGAGGTGAAGGGCTATGACTCTCCCTCAGGACAATTCACACTAAGCACACCCTATAGGCTCTTCAGGATTCATGGCATCCTTTCTGTTTCTTTGGGACCCATCCAAAATGGATCCAAAATGCAGTGGTACGGTTGACCTTCTCTCTGTTTCTCAGTGCAGAGCAGAAGGGGACAGGACTTCAAATGGGCATAACCCAGTCCTACATCAGGACGTTGGACATTCACAGCTGCTTTTTCCAGATCAGGTGTGTCTTCACTGATGTGCTGCATTTAGACACGAATAGTGCAAGCTAACATGATCATCGCAGACAACTCTACATTGCAGACAACCACACAGTATCTGTTCAACATTTCCTTACCATTTTGTAACCTTGCACCACAAAACCTGGTGCAGAATTTTACTCAACACCAAAGCCACAACCTAACAAACACACAATTACCTAGTGATACCTAGTGATACCACTAGAGTCTATTTGAACAGTGATGAAGCCTGCTCAAAGAGAGGACGCTCCATCCAGTATGATTCACACACACTCTTCACTACAAAAGTCGGAGAAGAAAAAAGCCAAACAACAATATTATGGTTCTACTGTATGCCAGCTACCCCCAGTGAAAACATTGATTTGAGAGCGAGAGTGGGTTTGACCTACCTCTTCTCTCATAACAACACAAAGCAAAGCCTATTCTGACAGCTGGGGCCCGGGCACCCCGCGGAGAACAGAAGGAGAGCTTTGAAGAACTTGACCTTCTGGAACAATAAAACGCCATCATCAAACGTTCTCCTGAGACAGGCCGCTGACCCCCGGATTAGAGTGTCCGCTGGAGATGATTCATATTAAACTGTAGGGAGCAGCGTTTGTGAGTAGCAGCGTTTGTGTGTAGCAGTGTTTGTGAGTGAGTGAGTGAGTGTGTGTGTGTGTGTGTGTATGTGTTTGGGGAGAGAAAGGAAGATGGGAAGCGTAGTGAAATACTATATGATCTGGATCCATTCAAGTCACAGAGAGCCACAACACCAACTTATAAAAGCTGAATGCTTTACTATGCTGAACATGTTTGGCTTACACAGGAATGTAAGGAATTTGACTGGCTTTGTATTATTTCAACATTCCTCCACCCTGAATCCAACACACAACTCATCTTTGATTCAACCCACATCTTAATGTTTTCACTCTTCATCACTGACCTTCGGAACCATGACACAAAAATTCCAGATCACAGAATCACGGTCAGATCCATAAAACCAAAAATGTCATGAACCTGGCTCACTAGAACAGTGGCGTCAAGACGGAACGCATCACAACGCAGTATCAATGAATTCTGAATAACATAACGCTAAACACAGTAAATAATATTTTCTGTTGTTATCACATGAAACAATTATTGTTGAAGGTTTGGTTATCATAAGGTTAGGTCCATGTGGAGACTTAATGGTTCTCGGGGGGTTGGTGTGGATGTAGGAAGTTGAACATTTAATGTTGGTTCTAAAGGCCCACTGGGTTAGTTAGAATATGGTGCTGTCAACACCAAGGTCATTCAATTCCCACATGGTCCACAAACTTACTATATCTTTTTGTCACTGTCAGTGGCAACAGTCCTGAAGTGTTTTCAGAGTCTGCTACATGACCATTTGACCTTACTTATCCTCTCCATCTCCCTTCAGACAAACGTGGGGAAGGCCAGACACAGCTAGTTCAAATGTAGGCATGTACACATTCGTCAACAATATGGCCCTCTCTCACTCCATGGCTCCAAGGTCAAGGCCAGACTGGAACTCCTCTCCCATTGATAGCAACTTGAAGAACTTCAGCCATTTACCACAACCCAAATCTGACAGGTGGTGGTTTTTAATGTGTATTGTCACAGACATTATTTATAATGTTAAATAGAGGTTAAAATTTATGCAACATTTCCACCCCTAAAAAATTAAGTGAAGACAGCCTTTTATAAACGTCCAGTTCACCCAGTTTCGTCAATGTCTTTTGATCAGTTTTGAAATACTACATCTGTTCATTTATTTATTTAGTAATGTACAGCTCTGACAAAATGAAATGTAATTCTGACATCCCTATCTGAGGTAAAATTAATAGTCGTGTAGCATAGAATCATTTTTTTTTAGAAGCCATCCATACCGGCCTCATCCTCTCGCCTCTCCTAAGGCCAGCGGCAGCCCTGTGTCTCCCTTTGTCCACATGTGCACCTTTACAGGGCACTCCACGAGTAGTGTTGACAGGCTGGATTCAAGGTCGAGTAGGGGTCAAAGGTCAAGCACTTCCTGCTGACATCAAAAGCACATCCAAGCACACCTTGCTCTTGGTATCTGTCGTCCACCCCCCAACACCCCCTCCTTCCCCGACCATCTGTACCTTCACAATCTGGGCCGCGTCGGCCTGGCCCAAACAAAAGCCATGTGTTAATTACCTTTGAAGGTGTAATGACTTCAGGGCCGCAGTCGGCCGATCTTCATCTGGGTTTCAAAGCCAGGAGGGCCAGAAACAGGTTACGCTTCAGACGCGATACAGTTGTCCTCTGTCTCTCTTTGTCTCCCTCTCTTCCCCCTCTCCATGTCTCTCCATCTCCATTCCTCTCTGTGAGCTGGGCCTGACCCTATACCTGCCTGGATAGGTGGTGTGCTTTCATTTTAGAGAAGTAACGCTACAGGCCTTTCTTCACAATCATACACCAGTTCAATCAAATCAAACAGTAATTATATAGCACATGTCTTGCTTTCCAAGGTGCTTCACAAGTAAAACAAAATAGGGGAAAGCTGAATGTTTCTATGCAAATAGCTTTAAATAAGAAAAGGGATGAGAATGAACAAATAAGAAGCAAACTAAATCACCATTTGAAAAACAAAGCAGATAATTTATCTTGAGATGTTTTTAAATACAGGTGCTGGTCATAAAATTAGAATATCATCAAAAAGTTGATTTATTTCAGTAATTCCATTCAAAAAGTGAAACTTGTATAATGTATACATTCATTCCACACAGACTGATATATTTCAAGTGTTTATTTCTTTTAATTTTGATGATTATAACTGACAACTAATGAAAACCCCAAATTCA